>ML098930.1:646-42531 GCA_003697995.1 Taxidea taxus jeffersonii
ATGCTACCTAAAGCTATCTACACATTTAATGCAATGCCTATCAAAATCCCATCCAATTTTTTCAAAGAAATGGAACAAATAATCCTAAAATTTATATGGAACCAGAAAAGACCTCGAATAGCCAAAGGAATATTGAAAAAGAAAGCCAAAGTTGGTGGCATCACAATTCCAGACTTCAAGCTCTATTACAAAGCTGTCATCATCAAGACAGCATGGTACTGGCACAAAAACAGACACATAGATCAATGGCACAGAATAGAGAGCCCAGAAATAGACCCTCAACTCTATGGTCAACTAATCTTCGACAAAGCAGGAAAGAATATCCAATGGAAAAAAGACAGCCTCTTCAACAAATGGTGTTGGGAACATTGGACAGCCACATGCAGAAAAATGAAGTTGGACCATTTCCTTACACCACACACGAAAATAGACTCAAAATGGATGAAGGACCTCAACGTGAGAAAGGAATCCATCAAAATCCTTGAGGAGAACACAGGCAGCAACCTCTTCGACCTCAGCCGCAGCAACTTCCTCCTAGGAACAACGCCAAAGGCAAGGGAAGCAAGGGAAAAAATGAACTATTGGGACTTCATCAAGATCAAAAGCTTTTGCACAGCAAAGGAAAACAGTCAACAAAACCAAAAGACAACTGACAGAATGGGAGAAGATATTTGCAAACGACATATCAGATAAAGGGCTAGTATCAAAAATCTATAAAGAGCTTAGCAAACTCAACACCCAAAGAACGAATAATCCAATCAAGAAATGGGCAGAGGACATGAACAGACATTTCTTCAAAGAAGACATCCAGATGGCCAACAGACACATGAAAAAGTGCTCCACATCACTGGGTATCAGGGAAATACAAATCAAAACCACAATGAGATACCACCTCACACCAGTCAGAATGGCTAAAATGAACAAGTCAGGAAATGACAGATGCTGGCGAGGATGTGGAGAAAGGGGAACCCTCCTACACTGTTGGTGGGAATGCAAGCTGGTGCTTTCCAACTCTGGAAAACAGCATGGAGGTTCCTCAAAAAATTGAAAATAGAGCTACCTTATGACCCAGCAATTGCACTACTGGGTATTTACCTAAAGAAACAAACGTAGTGATCTGGAGGGGCACGTGTACCCAAATGTTTATAGCAGCAATGTCCACAATAGCCAAGTCATGGAAAGAACCTAGATGTCCATCAACAGATGAATGGATAAAGAAGAGGTGGTATATATATACAATGGAATACTATGCAGCCATCAAAAGAAATAAAATCTTACCATTTGCAATGACATGGATGGAACTAGAGCATATTATGCTTAGCGAAATAAGTCAACTGGAGAAAGACAACTATCACATGATCTCCCTGATATGAGGAAGTGGAGATGCAACGGGGGTGGGGGTCAAGGTGGTAGGACAAGAAAAAATGAAACAAGATGGGATCAGGAGGGAGACAAACCAAAAGAGACTCTTAATGTCATAAAACAAACTGAGGGGGGTGCGGGGGGAGAGGGGTTGGGAGAGGGTCGTGGGGTTACATTATATGTTTAAATAAGAAAGCTTAAGGAAAAAAAATTAAAATTAAAAAAAAAAAAGCTCCTGTGAATAGTGTCACTCTGCATGTGTAGAAACATTCCACCTCATCCACTCAGGGCTCTCTATGTACCTAATTTTTGTCGTGAGTCAGCAAGCTATTCAGCTCCCTGCTGGGGTACAAGACACCATGACAGATGGCAGTGCCCAGGCTGGGAAAAAGTTGCATATTCCTGCCAATAAAACTAGCCAGGAAAGCAGGGAGGTCGTCACTGGTGGGCAAATTAGGCTGGTTTCCTTGGGTTTGGTTTTGATGAAGGCAATAGCCTCATTTCCCCACAGTGGGAATGGGGAGGACCCCAAACTGTGGTGAGTGTGAGGCAGAAATCCATTAAGTCCACTGACAAGCAGTCTTGCCCAGCAGAAGCATCTAAGGGGATTTAATTAAGATCGTGTATGTCCTAATAACCAAGCATGTGACACAAATGAATGGTGGAAAATGATCACAGAGAGCTTTATGGAAGGATGAGAGTCCTTAAACTCACTGATTCACCTGTTAGCTACAGAGCATCTATGCCCTTCCCACAGACCATAGGAATCCCAGAGTAGTGACTTAGCTAAACTCCAGATGCTGGAACCATTTGGAAGCACCAGACTCTATGACTGAGCTCCATGTCCAGCTGCTTCCAACTCATCCCAGGATTTCAGTTCCCTTGCTTTTGAAGGCCCTACTTAAAGATTTCATGGTTTACAATCCAGTGAAATGTGCCCATATTCCACATTAATGTAATTTACATATAACAATGTAAAAGGAAAGTTGCAAGAGGCAAGCTGACCTACTGTAATATTCTGCACATACTCAACTAAATGCATATTCATTTTGATGGCATAGTATTCTTTTACTATATTTGAGCTAATCATTTCCCTGGTCTCAAACGTTTTTCAAGGCTCTTAAAAAGCTTGGATACACCAGACCTTGCACTCAGGATACCTAATGAACAGATCAGCTCTGCAACTTAGTAACAGGGTGATTTGAGGCAAGTGGCACAATTGAGCCTCAGCTTCTTCACCTGTAACATTGAGGGAGTAATGCCTGCTTGCCACTACTGCTATGAAACACCCCACAGTGAGAAAATGCTTTGTACAAAACAGCCATGCAACAAAACTGTCTTTGGTTTAACTCCGAAGGTCTTTGGAAAGCCAGGAGGAAGTGCAGGAAGAGGATCCACTAATTCTACATGTCACATGGGACAGATCCTCTGGAAGCCCCAGTGTATGACATCTCTTTTTTTTTATTTTTTTTAATTTAAGCTTTTTTTTATTTAAGCTTTTTTATTTAAACATATAATGTAACCCCACCACCCTCTCCCAACCCCTCTCCCCCCCACCCCCCTCAGTTTGTTTTATGACAGTAAGAGTCTCTTTTGTTTTGTCTCCCTCCCGATCCCATCTTGTTTCATTTTTTCTTGTCCTACCACCTTAACCCCCACCTCCGTTGCATCTCCACTTCCTCATATCAGGGAGATCATGTGATAGTTGTCTTTCTCCAGTTGACTTATTTCGCTAAGCATAATATGCTCTAGTTCCATCCATGTCATTGCAAATGGTAAGATTTCATTTCTTTTGATGGCTGCATAGTATTCCATTGTATATATATACCACCTCTTCTTTATCCATTCATCTGTTGATGGACATCTAGGTTCTTTCCATGACTTGGCTATTGTGGACATTGCTGCTATAAACATTCGGGTACACATGCCCCTTTGGATCACTATGTTTGTATCTTTAGGGGGACATCTCTTTAAGCATTCCCTGACAATCCCAACTATGAGATAAGAGGCGATATTATCCCTTGCAAAGGGCATCCCTGATGTTGAGGCCCATCATAACAACAAGACTGAGCCAGGTTCATCACTGCTGGGAGGCAGAAGCAGTAAAAGCTCATGGAAGAAATAAGGAATGAGAGGAAGTTGAATTTTTCTCTGGCATCCTTGCACCCAAGTTGTGATGGTTAAATTTCCATCTCTGTGGTCATGAGGAGGAAGGAAGGGGGGATGTCAAAATCCCCAGACCTGGGAGTCCTTGCAGGGGCAAGGAACAGAAGCACATCCCAAACTTAGCCCATCCTGTCTCTGCATCAGAGGTACAAATGGTACAGCTGACCCGAACGAAGGTTAGTAAAAGACATGTGACTCGCCCAGTGGTGGATCACAGGTGCAGAGAATAAAAAGGATGAAAAAGGCTTGGGAAGAAAAAGAAAAAGCACACACTTACATATACATGAATTTATTATACACACGCACACACTCACACACAGGTATACAGGCAACTCAGATCAGGAAAAATTCTTCCAGGTGCTTGGTCATCTTCAGGCTACCAAGCCATATGACCCCCTTCTCAGATGACCGAATATAAGCCATATCAATTGAAATGACCCACACAAATGACAGTCAAGGTCAAGGTCAAAGAAAGAGGAAAACCCACTAATAATTTGTGCATATATGTTATTTATTCCATATAATTATTCCTGTTTTACAAGTAAGAATTCCAAGTCTCCACATCTTTGCAATTTGTTCAGGGTCAAAAAGCTGATAAGAGGTAGAACCAGATTTTAAACACAAGTCTGTCTCATTCTGAAGTCTAAGCCCTGTTCTCGAGAGCCTATGCCTCAGCATACCCCATAGGTTTCCAGTTTTCTAGAAAATGATTTTAAACTGGTAATGGGACATACTGTAAGCACTAATACTCGGTACTTTTCATCTCCAGACAGCCTGAATCCTCTCCCAAACACTAGGAGTTAAGTATTCTAACTTCCGGTTAGAGGTGAGAAAATGGAGTTCCCAAAACATGATGTAACTTGCCCAAGTTACTAGGTACAGCTAGTAAGTGATGGTGCTGGGACTAGAACTCTGACCCTATCCCTTTCATCAGTTCTGCTCTGGAGAACTGTCACCCTGAAGTGAACCATGGCACCAGACATTCACACAGCTAAGCATACATTGAGGCCAGCGTGCTGAGTGGGTGACAAGCAAGATAAAACTCCAAGAACTTCTGGGGAAAGCAATGCAGACTGGTTCCCCACTGACACGAGTGCACATCTGAACTCCCACTTCCCAGAACTCCTAAGAGGTGATGCCGTCCTCTGTGCTGATCTAGTAGTGAATTTCCATCAGCATACACTGAGTAGAGGACAGGGAGATACTGACTGGTGATTTCCAGTCTTAATGAGGAAGCTATAATTGTGTCCCTGGGCCAGACAGCTGCCAGCTTCCTGAGGAAGGAGATGATATCTTTTAAGCTTTAAGGATGTTTTGTTTAAAAATAAACATAGAGGAAGTTTTGGTTTTACTTACTCTCCTCCACCTTGTCCAAGGGGGAGGAAAAGGCAGAGAAATTGTAATCGGTCCAGGCATCTGCTAAATAAAGTAACACAGACATACAGCTTTCCACAGCCACACAAGGTGAGGTTCAGAATTTGATATAAGTTGGTTTAAATGTGACAACAGAAATAGACTACAACATACCGAATAAAGGTCATACATAAAGCAACAACCTCACAGTAATGGGCATAGAATGAGATGTGACTCTTGATCCAAAATCTGGCAGGCAGATGCAGGCAAGAAGCATCTCCTGACTTGCTTTTGAGTGATGTCTTGGAAATGGTTCATAACAACCATGAATTTCAATTCGGCTTAGTAATCCCATCCAAAGCAGAACCTAATAAGGGAGTAATCAGGACATCAGGCTGCAGCAAACTTTAGAAGACTATGAGTGAATCTTATGGAAGCTAATCACTAAGTGGATAATCGTGAATGTTTCGGTCATGCACAGCGCTCCATCCACTCTGAGATGACAGGCACTGTTAGTAAAGACTGTCTGAATGAGAGGCAAACCCAGTGAAGATACACAAAGAAAGGACAGGGGGATGCGATGGAAAAAGATGCACTGAAAGTTGTTTTCTGTGCTATTATTAGTAGGATCGCTATTTTACTCTCCCCCACACTCCTGAGAAAATGTATTCCAAAAAAGCATCATGGTAAATGGCTGAGAAGTACGAGGCTGCAGGGTCCCTTACAGGGACCTAGGCTTGGTTCCTAGGTTACCCTAGGGAGGTCCACTACTTTCCTTCTAGTCTGAAAGCTGCTGTCTCCACTCTCTCCCCAAGGGAGATGCTCTCCTAAGGTCTGGGTGTAGTGGGACACAGGCTCCCCACATTCTTCTTCCAGGCTGTCTCTGAAAACAATCTCATAGCCCCTTTTTGTTTCAGAGGTTTTACCACTGACTGCCAAAGGGTAAACAGGAGGTAAGGGAAAAAAAAATAACAAACTTGGAGAAAGTACAAATGTTTAATGGATCTTACGGGTCTTCTAACTACTGTGGACCTGGGTCAGAGGTGACCAGAGGATAAAGCCAGTAGGGGGCAGTGCAGTGTTAGGAATTTCAGCTCTGGGGCCAGTTGGCCAGGGGTTTAAATTCCAACTCTGGCATCTGTTAGTGGGGCGGCTTCTGAACCCCATTTTCTGTTTTGTAAAACGAAGACAATCAAATCTACCAAGGATGAGTTGTTTTTAGGATTTAAGTTATAATCTATTACACACACACAGGCATGTGTGTATGTATATAAACCCAGAGATAAGAGGTAGATATAAACACAAAACAGATACAGATGTGTATCACATGGATAATGTGATAGGTGTTCATATGGTAGCTGTGACCACTTTTGTCCCTGGAAGAGAGAGGCACTGGATGACCACTGGGAGTGAAATTCAACAAGATTTCCATTCCTCCCTACCTCCGCTGAAAGTGAACAATTAACACATCTCATCCTGGTAGCTCCCCCTTCAGGTCTTAAAATGTAACTCTACCCACTCCGACCATGAGAAAAACATCAGACATCCCACGCTGGGGGGCGTTCTATAACCCCTGACCAGTACTCCTCAAAATTATCCATGTCATCAAAAACAAGGAAACTGACACAGACCAGAGAAGCCTAAGGAAACACACATTAACTGTAATGTGGTGTCTTAGACGAGATCCTGGAACAGAAAAAGGACATTAGGTAAAAATTAGTCCAAATGAAGTATGGAGTTTAGTTGATAGAAGTGTACCAGTAGGGTCATTTACTTTGACAACCGTATGGTGGTAATGCAGATGTGAACAGTGAGAGGAACTGGGGGAGGGATATTTGAGAACTACATACTGTCTTTGCAATTCTTTGTACTTCTAAAACTATTGCAACCTAAAAATTATATTTAAATTTTAAAAGTTACCCTATTTTGCCCATCCCTCCACCTCTCCCCTCTGGCAACCATCACTTTGTGGGCTCCTCTAGATATTATGGATAATTTGAATCACTGTAGTAATAATCAACACTCACTGAGCATTACCATAGTCCTGAAACTGGAATAAACTTACTACCTGGCATTATTTCATTTAATCATCCCAATTGCCCCATGAGGTAGTCACTAATATCCCAATAATGTAGCTCGCTGGTAGGGACTCACTTTATATTCACATTATATTTTCTTATAATGTGACAGCAATTTGGAAATCTAAAAATATTCCTTCCTGGAAAAAAAAATATACAAGTAGAGAAGGTTTTCAGAACTGTGGTAGACTGAGCTGGCTTACCTCTTCCTCTAACTCCGCAGTATAGAAACGTTAGATGGAATATAGCAATAAAAATAATTTAATATGTACTCTGCTTGAGAGTGGAGAGGAGAATAAGTAATTCTTAGATTCTCCGGGGCACCTGGGTGGCTCAGTTGGTTAAGTGACTGCCTTCGGCTCAGGTCATGATTCCAGGGTCCTGGGATCGAGCCTTGTATTGGGTTCTCTGCTGAGCAGAGAGCCTGCTTCCCTCCCTCTGCCTGCTGCTCTGCTTACTTGTACTCTCTCTCTATCTCTCTGTCAAATAAATAAATAAAATCCTTTAAAAAAAAGAATTTCCTAGATTCTGGAAGCAAAGAGATAGCTCAAAAGCAAAGCATTAAGAGTTTGAGTTTATATTACAATAGTCCAGAAGCATCCAGCCCAGAAACAGGACTAAGGGGTAGGGCTTGAGAATAACACTTAAGACTTAGATAACTAGGGCTTAGAAAATGAAAAATATAAGCCCAAGAAAACATAGGGAGATTATCTTCTGCCTTAGAATCTGAGTAAAGAAATAAGGAACCTCCTATGAAAAGTCGAAAGTCTAAGTTTACTCCATAGTTGCCTGTGGGTCAGAATTTACATGACTCAGGTAGTATGAGAATCCCAGAACAAGAAATTAATGTGAAATCTGGTCTAGAAACAGAAAACCTCTGAGTCATAGAAGAAACATGAGTCTATTCTATAATGTTTTTCCATCAAAATGTTAAAACACAACACAACCAAACGTAGCAATCTATTTTACCACGTTAACAAACTCAGGGAAAAAATAATTTGATAACAATAAGTGGCTTTCAAAAATGGCTACACTCAGCACCAATTTATGAAAAGAAGTCTTAGCAAGCTAGGATTTGAGGAAGGGTTTCCTTAAACTCATAAAGGGCATACGCGAACTCCTATAGTAAGCCTCAAACTGGACGGTCAACATTAGAAAGTCATCTGTAAAGTCTACAGTAAGGCATTATTATCCTGGGGGTCTTAACTAACGCAGTTAAGAATAGAAAAATAAGTAAAGATGCAAGAAATGGAAAAGAACAAGCAAAAGTTAACAATTCAAAGAAATCCTTTTCTACATAGAAAAGCAAAGATCACCTACAGGCACAGTATTAGAACTAACCAGAGTTCAGCATTAATAGTTACAGGGTCAACATGTAAAAAATGGAACGTCCACATCTAGTTTTATAAGAAACTGCCACGGTATTTTCCAGTGTGACTGGACCATTTGACAACACCAATGCAGCCAGGATCCAGTTTCATGTTAAACAGCCTTCGATAGTGTCAGTCTTTCATTTCAGTCCTTCTGATAGGTGTGTAGTGAGAACTCAATGCCCTTTTAATTTGCATTTCCCTAATGGTTGGTGGTGCTAAGCATCTTTTTCATGGGCTTATCTGCCATCTGCATATTCTCTTTGGTGAAATATCTGTTCATATCTTTTGCCCATTTTTTTAAAAGATGTATTTATTTATTTATTTATTTATTTATTTATTTATATGACAGACAGAGATCACAAGTAGGCAGAGAAGCAGGCAGAGAGAGAGGAGGAAGCAGGCTCCCTGCTGAGCAGAGCCCGATGCGGGGCTCGATCCCAGAACCCTGGGATCATGACCCGACCTGAAGGCAGAGGCTTTAACCCACTGAGCCACCCAGGTGCCCCATTTTGCCCATTTTTTAATTAAAATGTTTAGTGTTGAGTTTTGAGAGTTCCTCATATATTCCAGGTACTAACCCTTGGTCAGATACACATAGTCTGTGATTATTTTCTCCTGGGCTGTGACCTGCCTTTTCATCCACCGAACAGGTCCCTTATGGAGCAGAAGTTTTTCATTTTGATCATGTCTGATGCACCAATTTTATTTCCTTTTACAGATCATGCTTTGGGTACCAAGGGCAAAAATTCTTTCCCAAGCCTACCCTCTGAAGATTTTCTCCTCAAAGTGTTTAGCTCTACATTTCACCTTTAAGTCTATAATCCATTTTAAGTTAACTTCTGTATGAGGTGTGAGGCTTAAGGTCTGCATTCATTTCTTCTCCCCCCTACCACCCCACTCCCACCCCGGCTATCAATCACTCCAGTACCATTCATTGAAAAGATGATCACCCTTCCCCTGAGTTGGAAAGACAACTGAGCCAAAATAGCTAAGACAATTTTAAGAAGGAAGAATAAAGTGGGAGGATCCACTTTATTTTGAGATGTATTATAGAGCTGATCAAGGTGGTGTGGTCCTAGTAGAGGGAGAGATGCATAGATCAACTGAATAGATTAGAGACCTCAGAAATAATCCAGAAATAACCCTATACAAGTATGGCCAGATGATTTTTGACAAAGGTGCCAAAGCAATTCAGTGGCAACAAAACAAAGTAAGTCTTGTCCTAAACTTCACACCTGATACAAAGATTAACTCAAGATGGATCATAGCTGTAAACATAAAACTTAAAAAACCATTAAACTCTGAGAAGAAAACAAGGTAGAAAATCTTCAGGACCTAGGGCTTGGTTAAGAGTTCTTACATATGACATCAAAAGCACAGTCTATAAAAGGAAAACCCGGTAAGTCCAACCTTATTTAAATCAAAAATCTTCACTCTGAGACAGATACGTTAGGAGGATGAAAATATAAGCTACCGTGCAGGAGAAAATATTTGCAAGCCACATCTCTGACAAAGGACTAATGTCTAGAATATTTTTCTAATTTTTTAATTTGCATTCAATTTACTTATTTATTTATTTTATTGTGTAATGTTAGTCACCATAAAATATATCATTAGTTTCTATTGCAGTGTCTAGAATTTTTTGAAAAATTTTAATTTTTTAAAGTTTTTTTTTAATCTATTTGACAGAGAGAGAGAGATCATAAGCAGACAGAGAGGCAGGCAGAGAGAGAGGGGAAGCAGGCTCCCTGCTGAGCAGAGAGCCCGACCCGGGCCTCAATCCCAGGACCCTGAGATCATGACCTGAGCTGAAGGCAGAGGCTCAACTCACTAAGCCACTCAGGCACCTGTCTAGAATATTTTTAAAAGACCTGAAAACTTCAGTTAAAACAAATGCAATTAGAAAACTGAACATAATAAATAAAAAAGCTATTCTAATCAATGGGGGAAAAAAGAAAATAAACAAAAGACATGAGCAAACCTTTCACCAAAGAGGATATATGAATAGCAAACAAGCCCATGAAAAGATGCTCCACATCACTTAGCCACCAGGGAAATGCATATTAAAACCATGATGAGATTTCACTAACACCTGTTCAAACAGCTAAAGTGAAAAACAATGGTAGTGCCAAGTGCTGGTGATTTATGGATGAACTGGATCTCTTATACATTGCTAGTGGGAATATAAAATGGTTTAGCCACTTTGGAGGAGATTTTGACAGTTTCTAGAAAAAGCTAAACATACAATTACCAAATGATCCAGCAATTACAATCATGGGAAGCTTATCTCAGAATCAATGAAAGTGCACACAAATATTTGTTGCAGTTTTATTTATAATAG
Source organism: Taxidea taxus jeffersonii (assembly GCA_003697995.1). NCBI lineage: Eukaryota > Metazoa > Chordata > Mammalia > Carnivora > Mustelidae > Taxidea > Taxidea taxus. The sequence goes on from ML098930.1 coordinate 11,320, forward strand.
GTAAGAATTGGAAACAATTAGAATATCGCTCAATAGCAAAACCGTCAAACAAACCATGGTGCATCCATTTGGGAAATACTACTGAGAAGTAAGACAAACTAATGGTACACAAGACTTGGATGGCTCTCAAGGGCATTAAGCTTAAAGAAAAAAGCCAACCTCAGAAGGTCACACACTGTGTGATTCTGTTTATACTATATTCTCAACGTGACAAAATTATAGATAAGAGAAAACAGGTTAGTGGTTTCCAAGAGCTAGGAATCAGGGGGAATAGGGTTAGAGTGGCTATGAAGGGGTAGCATGGTGGGGGAACTTTGTAGTAATGGAACAGTGTCATGTCTTGATGGCAGTGGTAATTACACAAATACACATGTGACAAAATGGCATAGAATTATATACACTCATTATAGCACTGCCAATTCCTTTGCTTTGCTATTAATAGATAGATGGATATAGTTATGAAACTGGGTGAAGGGTACAGGGAGCTTATTATCTTTGCAGCTTCCTGTTAATTTATAATTATTTCAAAATGAAAAGTTAAAAAAAGTCTATCAAGCAAACAATATCTTTTTTCCTAATATTTTTTCCTCAATAAATGTAATATTAGTATAAGAGCAATGTTATTATAATCAAATATCTAGTCAGCAATGTAAAGGGAAAAGTTACTCTTCTACTTGGTTAGGAAATCCTGGGGTTAACTAGAAGCAGAATGGTAATCAGAGTTCTCAACCTCAAGAGTCACAGATATTGAAAGCAGCATGGTTTCCTTGGTCTCTAAACTGATAATAAAAGCCTGGAAGACCAGAATGTGCATCTAGGCTACACCACTTACTGGGTATGTTTTGGGGCAATTCCAATAAGTGTCACTAATGGTAGCGGCATAAATGCCTTGCTTATTTCTGAACCCCAATGCCCAGTGCAGCATCTGGCACCAAATGGAGTCTCAATAAATAATTACGGAATTGAGTGTCTTGAGCTCTCAGAACCTCCATTTCCTCTATGCCAAAATTACTGGGTTTTATTCCCTCTGTTTTCTGTTTACCACCTGTTGCCTCCAAGAAATTGACATTTTCAAAAGCCACATTTACATATGAGATTGACAAGATTAACTCATTTACAATGTTAAAAAAAATGACAAAGACAGATTTTTAACCACAGCTGCCTTGGAGGGTGCAAATGGGGTTCCTGACCCACAGTCAGAAGTTCAAGCACTTTGACTTGTGCTAGAGGTGACTGACCACCCACTCCCTTTTGGGAAAACTTTCTTGGAATGAGTGCTAATCTGGGCAACAAGTCAACCTCTAGCAAAGCACCATCAGATCTTGTTTTTTTTGTTTTTTGTTTTTTCCTTTTGATTCATTCCTTTCCTCTCCTTTTTTTTTCTTTTCTCCATTCTTCTATTTCTTTATTTCCCACTTGATAAGTATAATTAATTATTTGTATCAGTTAGAACCACAGAACTAGAGCAATACTTAGATCTTCAGTCTCCTTAAACTTACAAGAACTGAGGATCTGACAGCAAGACAGTTTTCCAAACTCACATCTCAGATCAGTAGCAGAGTTGGAAATTCAACTTGGGTCTCTAGCAACCAATCCATAGCTCATTTACTCGGAATCATCTTGAAGAATCTCAGATCCAAAATACTCCTCTGGAAACTGTTCAGGTTCATTCCTTATAAAGTTAGAAAGATGTCAAGCTAGGCTCATAGCAGCCTTTCTACTGAGGTGAGAGAAGGTAAGAGCTATCTGAGCAACATGGAGCACACATTACACTAGCAGGGCCCTGTGTTCAGGACACATATTCTAAATTCAACAGGATAGATCTAAAGAGAGTTGGAGGAAGATGACCTTATCTACCCTATAAAATAAATCACTTTAAAATAAAAATATATAATGAGGAAAATTAATTTTTAAACTGACAATATGCACTGTAGATAAGAATACGGAGTAATGGATACTCTCAACTAATAGTAGATGGATAAATTAGTACAGACTTTTGGGGGCACGATCTATACATGTATAGATACATATATACATGTATACATACATATATACAAAGATACATGTAATTATAAAATTGGCCTCCCATCCAAGTACTAACCATTTGTGACGACATGGATGGAACTAGAGCGTATTATGCTTAGCGAAATAAGTCAACTGGAGAAAGACAACTATCACATGATCTCCCTGATATGAGGAAGTGGAGATGCAACGGGGGTGGGAGTTAAGGTGGTAGGAAAAGAAAAAATGAAACAAGATGGGATCGGGAGGGAGACAAACCAAAAGAGACTCTTAATGTCTCTATGTCTCAAACTAAAGGGGGGTGGGAGGGGAGAGGGGTTGGGAGAGGGGGGTGAGGTTACATTATATGTTTAAATAAAAAAGCTTAAATTTTAAAAAAGTCAAAAAATTAAAAAATTATAAAGATTAAAAAAAATTGGCAAAGTGCCTATGTGATACATATGCTGAAAAAAAAAAAGCCAGATGGAAGAAATCAAAGAAAGCCCAAATAACTGGAAAGATATATTGTGCTCATGGATCCGAAGACTCTATATATTGAAGATGTCAGTTCTCTTCAAAATGATCAATAATTTAGCACCACTCCCGTCAAAATCTCAGCAGGACTTTTCATAGATAGATAAACTTATTCAAAAATTCATAGGAAAAAGCAGTGGAACTAGAACTAAAAATAATTTTTACAGGAAGAAAGTTAAGGAATTACCCTACCCAATTTTAAGAGTCCTTATAAAGCTTCAGTAATTAAGACAGTGTGGTATTGGTGAAGGAATAGACATGCACATCAATGAAATAGAATAGCCTTGAGAAAGAGGCTCATGCAGATATAAAAATAAAACTTCTTTTCAACAAATGTACAAAAAAAATTCAATGATACTCTTAACTCAATATCCATGCATAAAAAAGAATTTTGATCCATACCTCACACCATATATAAAAGTTAATTCAGAATCAATCACAGAGGGGTGCCTGGGTGGCTCAGTGGGTTAAAGCCTCTGCCTTTGGCGCAGATCATGACCCCAGGGTCTTGGGATCAAGGCCCACATTGGGCTCCCTGCCCAGCAGGGAGCCTGCCCCTCTCTCTCTGCCTGTCTCTCTGCCTACTTATGATCTCTGTCTGTTAAATAAATAAATAAAATATTTTTTAAAAGGAATCAATCATATACCTAAATATAAAAGATAAAACTGTAGGGATGCCTGGGCAGCTCAGTCAGTTAAGTGGCCAACTCTTGATTTTGGCTCAGGGCATGATCTCAGGATTGTGGGATCAAGCCCCACATCAGGCGCCATGCTCATCATGGAGTCTGCTTGAGAGTCTCTCTCTCTCCTTCTGCCTCTCCCTCCACTAGAAAAAAAATCATAGAAGAAAAACCTTTGTCAGCTGGGTTAGACAAAGAGTTCTTAGATATTATACAAAAATTATGATCCATGAAAGAAAAAATGATAAATTAAACTACATCAAAATTTTAAAATTTTACTTTGCAGAAGACATTGCTAAAAGATTTAAAAATAAGTTGCAGACTAGGATAAAATATTTTCAAATCCAACAAATATCCAACAAATAATTTTTATGCAGAATACATGAAGATCTCTCAAAACTCAACAGTACAAAAACAAACAACCCAATTTAAAAATGAACAAAGGACTAAAACAGACAATTCACCAAGATGTTCAACATCATTAGCCACAAGAAAAATGCAAAACCACAATGAGATATCATCACATATCTATTATAACAGCTAAAAATAAAAAAATGCTGACCATACCAAGCACTGGTGACAATGCAGAGAAACTAGACATCTTACTCATTACTGATGAAAATGCAAAATGGTACAGCCATTCTGGAAAATTGTTTGGGAATTTCTTATAAGCTTAAAGATATATTAACATATGGCCCTATAATCCTGCTCCTGGGTATATACCCAGGAAAAATGAAACTTATACAAAAACTGTATACAAATATTTATAGTTTCTCTTTTCATAATCATCACCCAAAACTAGAAACAATCCAGATGTCATTCAATGGGTGAATGAATAAACACAATATGGTTCATTTATACAATAGAACACTACTCAGGCATAAAACAGAATGAACTACTAATATGTACAACAACTTAGATGAATCTCAGAAGCATTATGCTGAATAACAAAAGTCAGCCTCAGAAGATTACATACCATATTATTTCATTTCATATATCTCATTCTTGAAAAGCCAAAGTATTTCTAAGGAGAATAGATCTGTGCTCGACAAATTTTACAGAAGTAGAGGAGGGTATGACTATAAAGAGATAGCAGAAGGGATGATTTGGAGTTGGTAGAACCATTCTGTAATCTTAGTGTGGTGGTGGTTACACAGATCTATACATGTGTTAAAGCTATAGAAATTTTGCTTTTTAAATATTAAAAATAAGTTGTAAAACTGCATACCATTCATGGACCTGGAAAATGACTATGAAAGGATGACAGTAAAGTTTATAAAAGATGCTTAGACTGTCAATTCCTGAACCCAACCAGGGTTGAGGGAAAGGACAAGTCAAAGGAATGATTTAAAAGGGCTAACTTTAGACTTTTCCACAGAACAGTCAATATGTGAAGAAATAGAGCAATATCTACAAAATCTTAAGAAGAAAAATATGGCCCAAGAATAAAATTCCATTACAAAATCACCACCCAAGTGTAAAAGCAAAAAGACAAAAATATTCTTTAAAAGCATCTCTTTCTCAGGGGAACCCTCCTACACTGTTGGTGGGAATGCAAGCTGGTGCAACCACTCTGGAAAACAGCATGGAGGTTCCTCAAAATATTGAAAATAGAGCTACCTTATGACCCAGCAATTGCACTACTGGGTATTTACCCTAAAGATACAAATGTAGTGATCCGAAGGGGCACGTGTACCCGAATGTTTATAGCAGCAATGTCCACAATAGCCAAGTTATGGAAAGAACCTAGATGTCCATCAACAGATGAATGGATAAAGAAGAGGTGGTATATATATACAATGGAATACTATGCATCCATCAAAAGAAATGAAATCTTACCATTTGCGATGACATGGATGGAACTAGAGGGAATTATGCTTAGCGAAATAAATCAATCGGAGAAAGACAACTATCATATAATCTCCCTGATATGAGGAAGTGGAGATGCAATGGGGGTGGGGGTTAAGGGGGTAGAAAAAGAATAAATGAAACAAGATGGGATCAGGAGGGAGATAAACCAAAAGAGACTCTTAATGTCATAAAACAAACTGAGGGGAGTGGAGAGGAGGGGGGTTGGGAGAGGGTGGTGGGGTTACATTATGTGTTTAAATAAAAAATTTTTAAAAAGAAAAAAATAAATAAATAACTTGAAACAAAAGAAAGCATCTCTTTCTCTTTATAATTCTACAATTGTAATATGTCTTAGCATAATCTATTTTTTTTTTTAGTTTAATGTTCAGCATTTGTGCTTATTTAAACTGAGAATTCATGTCTCATAAGTTCGGGTAAAGCCTCAGTCATTGATTCATCAAATGTTGCTTCTTTTATTCTATATTCTTTCCTATTAGATTTACTTTGAACCTTCTCACCCTTTTAAAAATTTCCTTAATTTCTATTTAATATATTTTATCTATTTTCTTTGTATGTAGCATTCTGGGTAATTTCCTCACAATAAGCTCCAGTTCACCAATTCTCTCTTCAGTTGGGTCTAATCTGCTAATTAATTCAACCATTGCTTTTGGATATTGGTCCTTTAATCTATCATACTTTTTTCTTTTTCTTTTTAGGAGTTCTGCTATTTTCTTTTTCAAATTTACTAGGACTTATAAAAATTTTTTTCATTTTCTAACTCTTTTATACCTTTAATCATTTTAAATATATTTATTTTATACTTACCATAAAAAATACTCACCTATATAAAGTGTGGGTTGGCCTAATTGTATTGCTTATTGTGTCTACTGACTTGTTATGACTTGGTGTGTTATTTCTTTGTATGTTATGTAACTTTTTGTGGACCCATCTTTACTGGAATTTTATCTGCGGTAATCATATGCTGTCTGGGTGATGATGTGTCCTGCCAGAAGACTTGCTCATGTATGACCAAACTGTCACTCCCCAAAGCCATTTATATAATTTCTCAGTTTGGCAGGTCCTAGAGGACATGGGTAGTACAAATGTTAATCTTATACCTACATGAGACTAGGTCTCTGATTACAACTTCTTAAGGGAGATTTTCCACACTGAGGGCAGAAGCCAGACAGACAGCTTTCCTTATTATCTCTTAGGCTGGTGGGTGGGCAGATTTTTCTAATACACATTTTCACTAGGAATCTAGCTATTTTGAGTGTCCTGGCTGTAGTGGCTGTCTCATTTGCATTTAACCCTCTCAGGGTGCCAAAGGCACATATTTTATCTCCACACAGCTCTTAAAACCCAATCCTCTTAGCAAAGGGAACTAAAAAAGAGAAGGAAGACTGCTTCACATTCTGGTTTTCAGTTCCCTCTTCTTTTTAAACCCAGAGACATCCTTTTAAGCTCAGCAGTGTCTGAGATTTAATCCAGTATATTAAATGACTTGCAATTCAATGATTTTTAGGTTTTCTGATGTATTAAATTGCTGGAAATGTAAGTTCTCAGGAAAACAATATAAAATTATTCAATATAAAAATAAAATACATATTAGTTCTTCTTTATGAAAAAAAAATACAAAAAAACTACATAGTCTTATCTGTGTGTGTAGGTATGTATGTATGTCCAAAAATTGATATACCAGATTCTTAGTAATTATTTTTCAGGATGATAATGGGAAACCAGGGAGTAGGAAGACCAGATATAGGCAGACAAACTTTTACTCTTCCAATGTAAATGTTGTTTAAATGTTTCAGGAATATTTACATGTGATGTAAATACATTTTAAAAATTTTCACCATGAATTTAATCAAAGATAGGTGACATATATACCACCCATGGGGCATCTTTGGAAGGGAAAAAGGAATATTCCTCCAATCCTTCACTGGGTGATAAAGACTTTCACATTTCTATGAGCCAGGTATGTTTGAACCATAATGAAGGGGGAAAGCATTTATTTACTAGTGTTCTTTTTAGGTCATATACTCTCTTCATTTAGAAGAATATCTTAATATGTATTTGGGTTAGAAGATGAATCTCACCCCACCAACCCTCACACAAGCCTTTAAACAGGAGGTGACACTGTTCTATGTTATAGCAAAAGGGCAATTTGGAGCTCCTAAGAGAACCCGGGAGAAGTCCTCATGTGTAAAGTAGGTATCCAGAATACCTCATAGAGTGGCTTGAAGATCTAGAATAACACAACAGTTCTTAACCATTTTTTAAATTTCTTTTCAGTGTTCCAGAATTCATTCTTTATGCACCACACCCAGTGTTCCATGCAATATGTGCCCTCCATAATACCCACCACCAGGCTCACCCAACCTCCCACACCTCTCCCCTCCAAAGCCCCCAGATTATTTCTCAGAGTTCACAGTCTCTCATGGTTCATCTCCCCCTCCAATTTCCCCCAACTCACTTCTCCTCTCTACCTCCCCATGTCCTCCATGTTATTCCTTATGCTCCACAAATAAGCAAAACCATATGATAATTGACTCTCTGCTTGACTTATTTCACTTAACATAATCTCCTCCAGTCCCATCCATGTTGATACAAAAATTGGGTATTCATCCTTTTTGGTGGAGGCATAATACTCCATTGTATAAATGGACCATATCTTATTTATCCATTCATCTGTTGAAGGACATCTTGTTTCTTTCCACAGTTTGGTGACTGTGGCCATTGCTACTATGAACACTGGGGTACAGATGGCCCTTCTTTTCACTACATCTGTATCTTTGGGGTAAATACCCGGCAGTCCAATTGCAGGGTCATAGGGAAGCTCTATTTTTAATTTCTTAAGTAATCGCCACACTGTTTTCCAAAGTGGCTGCACCAACTTGCATTCCCACCAACAGTGTAAAGGGGTTCCCCTTTCTTCACATCCTCTCCAACACACATTGTTTACTGTCTTGTTAATTTTGGCCGTTCTAACTGGTGTAAGGTGGTATCTCAATGTGGTTTTGATTTGAATCTCCCTGATGGCTAATGATGATGAAAATTTTTTCATGTTTCTGTTAGCCATTTGTATGTCTTCCTTGGAGAAGTGAACAGTTCTTAAACTTTAATGTAAATAAGAATCATCTGGAAATAACCTGGAAACATCCAAAATGTGAGTCAAACCAGAAGTACAGAAACCAGATGAGTGGTGGCAGAGCCTGGGGAGAAGAGACAGGGTGGCTACCAACCATGGCTCTGGAGAGAGAGCTGTTCTCTATCTTGATCATGGCAGTGCCCACGTCATGGCATGAGTGTATTAAAACTCACAGAAAAGCATACTAAAAGAGTTGAATTTTGCAGTATGTAACTTGTACTGTAATAAAAATAGGCATAAAATACATACACACAGAGAGAGACACGCACACATTATGGGCTGCACTCACAGAGACATTCTGAGCTGGGCCTTGAGAATCTGCATCACTAAGAAGTTCCTGGTGACATTGTTGCTGCTGATCTGGTCCTATTTTGAGAACAATGGATCTTAGGGTAGCTAAGCATTATTATTGTTGTTGTTATATTTTTTCCATGTGCTGTTCCCTCTGCTTGGAATGCTGTTCTCCCAGATATCCATAAGACTCACTCCCTCACTTCCTTCGGGTCCCTATTCAAAATCCATCTTCTCAAGGAGGAGGCGGCTTGAGAGTCTCCCTCTCACTCTGCTCCTCCCCCCCACTGGTGTTTTCTCTCTCAAATAAATAAGTAAATCTTTTTCAAATGTTTTAAAAATTAAAAAAAAATAAATGGGTTAACGTGCATAGCATTCTAGAGGGATCGGCACATAGCTAGTACTCTGCAGGTGGTAATGACTTCTCTTAACCTCCCTCTGGCACTTGGGGCTGGAACTGACTCAAAGTGCTAGTTTGAGCTAACTGGACCTCCTGTTGCTCAGCCTGCGGGCATGGCTTAGTCAAAAATGGGTTCAAAACAGAGATCACATTCCTCCCTCTCCATGAACATCTGTAGAAGAGTCTCCTTTCTCTTTAGTATTATTGAGTGAGCCATTTGCCTTCTGTGAGCCTTCTCTCCATTTCTTCACCTATTCAGTGGGGTTCATTGCTGCAGCCAAGATTAGCCTTGCAGACTCAACAAAAGAGGAAAAGCAGCCAGTACTCGGTAAATCAATATTGATGGGCCCAAAGCTTGCTCACTCCAGCCACCTCTACAGAGGTTCTGAGATCATCAGGGAGGCCATGAAGGCTGCATGCAAAGGGGGGAGGGCAGAGCCTGCTTTGTGGCCAGCTCAGAGGCCTTCCTGGATGCCTCCTGTGCCAAGCACTAGTGCCTGGAAGGTGCTCCTGGCCCCAGAGAGACCCATGCTGCACCCCCAATCCATGCCCATTACAGGACCATGTGGAGCTCATCAGAATCAGAGCTTTCCCCTTTTGAATTGTATCACCAGAGCTCGGGGGCCTTCTGGAAGTGCAACCCTGGTGCCTTGGGTAATCTAGACACTGCTGTAATGCTCAATCTTTTCTTCTCTGCCAAGCACTGACAGATTCCTGACGAGTTCAAGCGGTGTTCAGTGACCCACCACCCCAACCTGTGTAGGCTCAATATATAGTGTGGGAGAGGCTCCTCTGTAAATTCGGGGACAGCTGGCTGGCATCTTTTTCTGTGATTCCTGAGATAAGAAGCCAATCCCCTTAAATCCCACACCTTCGTTTCTGCTATGAGGTTTGTCAGTCCCATAACTCAGTAGACTCAAGTCAAGTGCCCAAAAATGAACAAACACCCAGCACGAGGAGAAGAGAAGTTGCTGGTTTTTCTTCCCCACCTAGAATATGTTCCACCCAATCAGATGCCTTTGAGGGAAAAACAAATAAATAAAATATATTATTTTCCTGACCCAAGTCGTGGAGGTTCTCTGGAGAACAGGGGGCAGTTGGCAGGGTATGCGTTACGGCAAGGGGTTAAAAAATGATGGTGGGGTGTGGGCTGTGTCCACGTGCATTCTACTGCCAGACTCAGCCTGCAGTCACCGTGGTTCCTTCCCAGAGAAGGCCCTACAGGGGCTGCTGAAACCAGAATGCTGGGTTACTTTTCATGGTCGGTTGGTCTTCGATATGTAGATATATAGAATCACTATTGTCCTTCACAGCTGAGATGTGGCTGCTGACAATGTTCTTTCCCACACGGGCGAATTAAAATACTGGGAATAATGATGCACCCCAGCAGCAGACCTGAGAGGCCCCTCCGGCTTGTAGAGTCAGAACAAAGCAGGCTTGCAGAGGGGGGCCCTGGTCTATGCCTCCCACTCTCAGCCCCTTTGAAGAGCAGTTTCCTTCCTAAAACCTCTCTTGCTTCCTTAGGCCACAGGAGGGCTGGTAGTTGCTGGTAGTTTGTTTTTCCACCCACAGAAGGAGAAGTAAAATCAAATGGCAAGTTATAGGTGTATCTGGACCCCTTTATAAATTTGGGGCTTGTTTCTTCCCCCAAATGCTGTGCTCAACACTGCCTACTGTTCATGCAGAGCGACTAGTGGAGAGGGGGTAGGTTCTGACTTGAATAAATTCCCCCCCCTTCCTCCTGCCCTTCAAGGTGCTGCCCTCTTTGCCTGATGCTTCCCCCACCCGCCATCCCCTGCCATTCCCACTACTTTTTTGTGTGACTCTCTATTGCTTGCTTTTCAAGCCAAAACTCAGGGGAGCCTTCTCCAATCTCCTCCCACCCCCTTAGTCCAGCCTGGGTCTCTTTTCTTTGCACTAAACTATGGTCTGCAGGCCAAATCAGGCCTGCCATCTGTTTCCATAAATAAAGGTTTACTGGAATGCAGCCACACCCATTCATTTCTATATTGTCTAGCTGCTTTCATGCTATAACAGCAGAATCAAGTGGTTGCCACAGAGACCATATGTCTGGCAAAGCCTAAAGTCTGGCCCTCTGTAGGAAAAGTTTACCCACCCCTGTTCTAAAGCCCTGCACCATAGCACATGCCATGTTATATCAAATCACCCCCTTTATATATTCATCTGTGTACCAGGCTGTAAAATTCTGAAGTGGATGATCTCAACAGAGCAGGCTGGTTATCTGTCTGACTCTGAATTCATGCTGGTTGAGTTGGTATACTGACTTCGTAACTTACCAGCTCTGTGAGTCTGAGCCAGTTGCTTAACCCCCTATTCCCATCTCCCCACCAATCATATAGCGATAACAGCAGTACCTACCTCAAAAGCTTGTTAAGGGTATTAAGTGAGTTAAATGTAAATTTCATGCCCAACACATGGAATGGACTATGTAAGTACTGACTATCATTACTGTCGTCATCATTATTTTCAACCCCAGATATTAGAAACAGTAGGCACTCAGTGGATATGTTTGATGTTGAATTATTCTTAGTTTATGTCTGCAGAGAGCTGGCAAATCAGAAAACCATCTAGGATTAGCACCTCTAGCTTTTAACCCAAAGATTGTATTATCATTGGCTACTGCTTAATTTATTAGTACTCTCCTTACTCCTCTCTTTCCCTCATTTCCATTGCTGGTCAACATCAAATCCTATCCATACTAACTCTAGCAAATATACCAAATCATGTTATACCTCTCCATACCCACTACGAGGAGGCTGAGTCATCATCATCTTTGGGCTACCTCAGTAGCCTCTGTATCAATTAGCTTTTGCTTTGTAACAAACCACCCAAAACTTTGTGGCTTGAAACAAATTTAAAACTAATTATTTACCTCACAATTCTGTGGGTCAGTAATTTGAGCTGGGGTCATCGGGGGACTCTTCTGGTCTCTGCTGGGCTCAGTCATGTGTAGAGTAAGCTGCTAGACTTGGCTGGGGGCTGACTGGTCGAGGATGGCCCCGGCTGGGAGGCCATGTGGCCATCCTTCCTCCAACAGGTCAGCTCCGGTTCATTCACATGGCAGGTGGATCAGGTTCTAAGAAGGCATGCATGGTTTCTTCAGCCCTAAGATTGAGCATACTGTGAGGTCCATCCTCTTCTATGAACAATGGAAGTCACAAGGCCCACACAAATTCAAGCAGTAGAGAAAAAGATTCCACCCTTGGATGGGATGAACTAGGAAATTACACCACAAGAGGCATGGAGACTGGAGGGAGAATGGAACAAATACACCCATTTGTACAAACCATTAGCCACAGCCTCCTTACTAGTCTCCCCATTGTCCCTTTACTGTGACTCCAGTCCAGGTTCTGCACAGGATCCAAAGTGACCTTTCTAAAATGTAGGTCAGATTGGGTCCCACAGCTTCCAAAAATCCTAGGTGGCTCCCACTGCTCTCAGAATAAGACCCAGATTCCCTGCCGTGGCCAGCAAGGTGCACTGTCCTCCTCTGTCCATCACTCCTACTTGTTCCCTTTACTCCTCCAGTAGCATATTGCATAGCCATATGTGCTTAGGCTTGGCTTTCTGACTGCCTGGAGAGTCCATCCTTTATACCCATGTGATGGGCTCCTTCTTGTCCCTGGAGTTTCAATTTAAATAGTTCATCCTGAGAGATGACCACCCAATTTAAAGGAGCCTCATCATCTTGCTTTATTCTCTTCCTAGCACAATTTTATTCTCTGAAGTATCCTACTGTATTTGTCCATTATTCCTCTCTGCCCACTTGAAATGAAGGCTCCATGAGAACTGGGATCTCCTTTATCTTGGTCATAGGCTCAAGTCTAAAATGGTTTCTAATTCATAGTAAATGCTCAATAAAGAATTGCGCGGAAGATGACTTCCCTGAGTCACACCATATGTCAGTCTCTAAATTAGGTGCCTTATTCTCATCAGCTCATGCAATCCAAACAGCAACCCTGTGAGGGTTGGAAAAATCAAAACTCAGAGAGGTTGATGTTCATTTTAAACCCTAAGTCATTCTTAGCAGTGGCTCTCAATTCTCCTCTGCTGCTTTACACTTACTTCTAATGGTGCATTTTTCTGTGTGGTATGTCCTTTTTTGGTTTTGTTCCATTTTTGTATCTGAATGCACAGAATTGATGGAACCCAGCACTTGGTACATGATGCTTTTTCTTCAGAGTGAACATTTACTTTTAGACTTTGGGAAGTTAGCCTTTCAAAATACAAAGGATACCTCTGTTTCTTGAAGCAGTTAGTTCACTGGACATCATGTAATCAGTCTTCCTCACACCACAGATGGAAAAACAGAGAGCAAGAGATGGGTGGTGACATGCCCAAAGCTACCCAGTAACTCCAGCCATTTACTGGCAGAAAATACTGGAAGCCGTGTCTCTCATGCCATACACAGCCCTTCCATTCTCTGATGTTGTCTTCATTTTACAAAGTAAGTGGAGGTGATCAGAGGACCAAAGACAAGCACTGAGGTACTTTAACTATTTTTCATTTATCCCTCCCTGAAAATGATTCATTTCCTTGTAATTCTCTCTAATGACAAACAATGGGTGCTTCTATGTGACTAAAATCCTTTAAAGCACTTTAAAGCTGATGGGTCCAATTTGGCTTTCCATGCAATAGAGAACACCACCACTGTATGTTAGAGGCACTCTGTATGTTGTGTCCTAAATCATAGCATAATTTGTGGTTACTGCCAGACATCGATGGTGCCACACTGTTGGATCACCCCCCATCTTCGTACCATCACCACCCCTCTCATTCAAAACACCAACATTGTGAAGCTGTGCTCAATGCTCACTCCCTACCATTGCCCCCTAACACTTTGCCCCCCTTCCTTGCTCACTCCTAAAAAGCAGGCACAGCATTTCCAACCTGCTTCTGTTTATAGCATTTCATTGGTTTTCCTCTCTGAGAATAGAGGTAAAATGTCTTGTCGTGGTGCTGAAAGCCAGGTGAGCTGGTCCTCCACATCAAAGCCACATTTCCCACCACTGACCTCACTCTCTGCTCTGAGGCTGCAGGAGCCCCTCTGTAGTCTTCGCCACATGTGCTGCTCTTCCTGAGTCAGCCCTCCATCTGTGCTGTTCTCTTTGCTGTTGTCTTGCCCTGCCAGCCTTCCCCTGACTCCCCAACACTTAGAAAGTTTCTATTCAACCTTCTGCCCTCTGCTCAATGTCACCTTCTCAGGGACTTCTTCGAATCCCTGCCTAGATCCATGTATCTGCTTATTCAGTATAGAGTGCTTACTCTAACTATATGTTTATGTTCATGATTATTTGCTTAATGTCTGTCTCCTGCATTAAGTTGTAAGAATTTGGGGGCAGCAACCATGGATCTTTTGCTGATCAGCCATGGATCTTTTACAGATCTTTTCCAGAGCCCAACACTTTACCTGGCACACAGAAGAATTTTATTATTTCTGGAAAGATGGAAGGAAGGAAGGAAGGAAGGGAGGAAGAAAGGAAAGAAGGAAGGAGAGAGACAGAGAAAGAAAGGAAGAAAGGAAGGAAGGAAGGAAGGAAGGAAGGAAGGAAGGAAGGAAGGAAGAAAGAAAGAAAGAAAGAAAGAAAGAAAGAAAGAAAGAAAGGAGGAAAATGGAAAGAGGGAAGGAGAAAGGATTACTCTCCCTTTGGGGCTTTCCAAACACTGTAACCTATTGGTTTGACAGGAGCAACAGATTCATAAGCTAATTACAATAAGGAGAATGGACTGGTCCCAGGAGGAAGACAGTAATGCCTAGTGGTAACTGTAAGAATCTAGAGTCAAGTGCTTTCTGTGTTTTCTTTAAGCCTTGGCTCCAACATCCATAAAAAGAAGACCACCATCATCATCGTTATCATTATCATCATCGTCGTCCCACATGGGATCATTTTTCTAAATATGCAGAGAGCAGTATGCAAACCTTTCCTCCAAGTATTCTTAAAATCCTCCTCGGATCTAAGGACAGACAGCAGCCGAGCCTTACAACACCTCGGGATGCTAATCCCATGCTTACTGAGGGTTCCATTCTCCTTGCCTCCCTCTCTCTCCTCTCCTCCCCTTCTCCCCATCCCTTCCCCTGCCTCTCAGGTACTTGCTTAGCAACCAAATCTGTCCAACAAATGGGTGTACCTTAATAATCATTCCACATGTCTCATCTTACTCAGTTCTCCCTCTCCTTCCCAACTGCCCACGCCATTGCCAATTAGGCACTTCCTTTCCCGAAGGCTCTCTGCTCCCCAGGAGCGGGACAGAAATATCACTCCCGTTTCAAAATCTAGAACACCATTTTGCCACCTCCACCAAAAACACATACCAAAATTCCTCCTCAATTTCCCTTCTCCCCTTCCCACGTCCTTGCCCCATTTTACCTCCCCATCCTCCATTCCTTTTTGTTGCTTTGAACTTTGGAATTCCAAAGCAACATGGAAAAGACAGACAAGCCATCTTATTCATGTTACTTCCCCTCAGTGCACCCTGATTTGCTCATCTGCAACACGAGCTGTCAGAAAAATGGAACTTGCTCCTCAAGTGGCAGTTACAAGGATGAAATGAGATAAAATGTGTGAAGTGTCAAGTATGTTTGACACAAAGTAGATGCTCAGTAAGACTTGGTTCCCATTGCTTTTACAGTTGGAAATTTTCTAAAGTTCAAGTCAGTAATTGTGCCCGACCAATGAACAGAACATCTAAAATTGGGGCTCTTAGCAGAACCCATGCAATCCCCACCTGTGGCTTCAGGCCAGCAATGGGATGCAACATCCTGCCTCTGTCGTACCAGGCCATTTTCTCCATCTTATTTCCTCTCACCCACTTCAGAAAGATCCTTGGATGAGACTACAGTCTTCCAAAGGAAAGGAATCTTGTCAAGCTCAATTCTGTGCCTGGCCCAGTACATGACAGGTACCATGCTCTAAAAAGATTTTCTAGGAACCAGCCCAAGGTTGACTGGTACCACAGCAGTTAGTCAGACGGGATCATGACTCTTACTACAGACTTAGCAGCTGGGCTGTATGATTATCTTCTAGGACAGAGAGCAATTCCCTGGAAAAGGTTCTTTGCTACATCCTTGGTGAAGAGTAACAAGGAGAGCCTGGTGGGATAGAATTTAGTGTATGTGGTAGAGAAGCCTGCAAATACTAACCCTACCATCCACTCTCATTGTAGTGTCCCCTTTACAGAGTGTGCATCCAGCCAATAGGCCCTTTTGTGTTTCATTAAACTTAGGCTTTAAGAAGACCACCTGTTGGTGGATTTATAAATAGGTAGAACCTACCACCTAGAGGCAAGATTCTAGCAGCCAGAATGGGCCACACCAGTCATCAGAACACTGCCTTCTTCAGCTTCTTACCAGCCTTTACTGTGTGTTAGTCAAGGGCCAAAGGGCCATGTTTGCAGAAACATTAAACTCATGAGATCTATAAATTGAACCAAACCTTTTCCTCTAACATCATTCATTTCTTGTTCTCCTCCTCAGCCATATCTTGCCAATCTCTACATGCAGTTTAGTAGTTGTCCTACCACATGTGGAAACTGGACAGCCAGAAGTTTCATCTGGAGCAAGAATATTTCCTTTGGTGTATTAATTCTCTCCCCTGTTCTCCACTCCACCACACACACCTACCAATCTCCTTCTGAAGTCCATGAGGATTGGAAAGCAGTCATTCCTACAAAAATGTGTTATTTACCAGAGCAAACAAGAACAACTTCACAGCCACAGACTGAGGGAACCATGTTGGGCTCCTCAAAAGTCCCATTAACGGGCACCAAAAAGAAGTTCATTAAAACAATGTAATATCCTTGATGTAGCTAATGTGGTCCTTCCTGTTCTAACAAGCTCATGAATAATAGATGAAGGGAGCTTCATCTGTTTTAATTAATTTGGTCTTGAAATTAATTCAGTTCAGGACAAAATTAGCAGGCTATTAAGTCTCATCGGCCCAAATGGACAAAAACATGCCAACACCATTGGCTAGAGAAGCAAACTGAAAATGGACAAGGGACCATAGTCCACTCTCCCAAACTGGAACACCAAAAAGAAGTATCATCAATTTCCATGAGACCACAACTTAGTCTCTTTTCTGGATCTCCTAATCGAATCAAAAGCCTCATCACTAGGAATTTTAGCTTTTATATGTGGGGAAATTCTGGGGGGGGGGGAGGTTCCAAATGCATAGCAATATTGCTTTTATTTTGGTTGTGTTTTGTTTATGAGACCTCCAAATAATTGATAAGAATTTGTTATGCACTAAAGCATAGGCTGTAATAGCAATTATCAACTACAATCCTTGGGCACATGCAATAAACATATTTGGCTCTAAGAAATTATCAGTTTGTTATGTACATGAGTTTAGCAGATTCTTGGTTCCATTATCCACTTGGCAATTACATATAGTGTTATAATAATAGTTTATCTTAAAATAGTGCATTTCTTCCCTGGATCTTGGCGTGCTTAATGAGCACTTTTTTCTTAACCCTCACAATGCCCTTTAGAATTGGGAAGATATAAATACTGTTAAAATTACTTTGGAAACAAAGATACCAGCGTACAGAGATGGGAACAGACAATCGCAGCATTACAAGTAGCTTTAGAAGAGATTGACTGCAACCACCTACCTACCTGTCTTTTCTTGAACACCTCCAGCGATGGGGAACTCATTACTGCATGAAACTGCCCATTCCATCTCTAGAGAATGAGATTGTTAGATTGATCTAAATTTATCTCCAGCAGATAAAGACTATTTTTACCCCCACACAAGTTTGATTCCTCTTACATATGGCATCTATTCTCCAGAATTAGTCACCAACACCTCCTCCCCAACTCCTCCAGTCAAACTTCATGACATGGCTCTGAGCCCTTCACCATCTTAGACATTCTCCTTAGAACTAGCACCAAGGGACAGTGCAATAGTAGTCATAAGTATCAGCTCAGGAGCCAGGCAGACCCAGAGTTTAGTTCTCTGGGTTTCACTTCAAGGGTATCTCTGAATTGGCTACATACAATAGCCTTTGAACTTCAACATCCTCATCTATAGTAGAGGGAGAAACTGTGTATCATGCAAGATTATCATGAAGATTAAACAAAATAATGCACAAAGAATATTTATTGTATAGTCCAGCATGACAAAGGGTTCAATAAATGGGAACCAAATAACAATTATAGCTAATTCCTACAGAGCATATACTAACCACTTCATACATTAATTAACTCCCTTGCACTTCACAACAAGTCATGATATTGTTATGATCGATGAGGCCACCGGTGATGTACAGAGAGGTTAAGTACTTTGCCCAAAGTCACACAGCCAGCAGGAAACTGAGCCGGAACTTGAACCTAGACAGTCTAGCTGCGGAATCTGTACGTGGTAGCCATGACTTTCTTAAATTGTGGTACCCCCAAAATGGAATGGTTTTCAAGTGTTTCTGATTCAGCTGAATAGCAGATTAGGACCTTCCTCGTCTCCCACTATAGATCAAGATTATGTTATTGTTCCTTGTGTGGGATTTTATCCATTTAGATACTCTTTCCCCCATAGTGTTCTCACTGTGACTTGTGCAGACTTGATTTCCCAGCTCTTTGTTTGATTAGCTGTTTTGTGAATCTAAGGGTAAAGCTTTAGCTTTTAAAACACCTTCTCCTTACATTTGGTCCAGAATTCTAAGCTGCTGGCATCTTCTGGGGTCCTGACCTTCTCATTCAACACTTTCTCTCTGCTCATAACTTCCAGACCTTCACACATTTGATGAGAGTGCCTTCCCCAACTTCACCCTGGCCACTGATAAAAATATCAGCTCAGACAGGGCACTGTGCCATTAGGGTCCCCTCTCCAAGATGGCATCAATCTATTAATCAGCACCATCTGGGTAGGGATCAGTCTTGTAGAAAAACAAAACGTGATTTGCCTTCTCTTTAAGAATATGGCTTCTTTTTTGTTGTTTAATCTTTTCCTTTTATCTAAGGTAATCCTGGTCAGTAAAACATGTATAAACATAGCCTATATGTTAGAGTACAATGTATATACATGTTTAGAGTACAAACTCTAAAATTGAGTGATATCCCTTTTTTGAACTTTCATCTGTAAAATGAGGAGGAAATTCAATTGGTAATCTCCAAGAGCGCTCCCAGCTTAACACTCCAGGAAAATGCCAGGGCATGCCAAGATTTCCATGATCTGTACTTTGTCACCCATGAAAGCCTGAAATCCCATCATTCTCCTTCCATATGTTAATAATCCAACAAACCATTTGCTGCTATTCCTCACCATCCTGATTTTGCACCTGCTGCTGCCTCTGCCTGCCTGCTCTTCACTTGTCCAGCTGGTGACATCCTGGCTATTTTTCAAAATCAATTCAGGTCAACAAATGGTTCTGGAGTAAGTGAATATCCATATGCAAAAAATGAACTTTAATAATCCCTACCTCACGCCATATAAAAAAATCAACTCCTAACAAATCACAGCCCTCAATATGAAACATAAAAATGTTAAAATTCTAGAAGAAAACATAGGAAAAAAAATCCGTGACCTTGGATTAGGCAAAGATTTCTTAGCTATGACACCAAGGGCATGACCCCTTTTTAAAATGGTGAATTGGATATTATCAAATTTAAGAATGTTAGTTTTAAGAGACACTCTTTTTTAATTTTTAATTTTTTCTTTTTCAAAAATTTTTTATGATGTTATGTTAGTCACCATAGAGAATATCATTAGTTTTTGATGTAGCGTTCCATGATTCATTGTTTGCGTATAACACCCAGTGCTCCATGCAATCCATGCCCTCCTTAATACCCATCACCAGGCTTACCCATCCCCCACCCCTTCCCCTCCAAAACCCTCTGTTTCCCAGAGTCCATAGTCTCTCATGGTTCATCTCCTATTCAGAGTCCTCTCCCTTCATTTTTCCTTTCTCCTAATGTCCTCCATGATATTCCTTATGTTCCACAAATAAGTGAAACCATATGATAAATCTTATGATAATGCCTGAACAGGCCCAACCCAATCTTTCCCTCTGCTACCTCCCAATATCTTCCACAATCACTATCTTCTCACTCTCTCTGATCCAGCTGTGTTGGCCTTCTTGCTATTCTCAAATAGACCAAACAAGGAATCTGCCTCAGGACATTTGCACCTGCTTCTCCCTCTGCTTGAAATTCTTTTCTCCCAAATATCCATGTGACTCATGCCCTCATTTCTTTCAGCTCTCTGGCCAAATGTTACCTTATCACTATGGCCTCCTCTAGCCATTCTATGTGAACTGAAAACTGATTTCCCCAACCTCCGCAGAAGACTTACCTGCTTTATTCCCTCTCCCACAGGATTTATCTTCACCTGCCAATTTTGATTAATTGATTGATTCTTCTTACCCTAAGGAGTCATTAAGCTACTGGAGAGCAAAGTACCACCTGTTTTTTTCACAGCTGTATTCCTGGTGTCTAGAGTAGTACTGGCATATGAAGACATGTCACAAATATTTGCTGAATGAATGAATAATGAATGAATGATTTTGAAAAATAGGCCATTTCTTTCTGCTTCTAGGAACTCACACACCAAATCTGGGTTACCAGTACTCAAGAAACCCAGCCTGTGCCACCTTCATAATAGCATCTGCCATTTATTGAGGCTTTCCGCCTCCACTGTCCTTCCTTCATTGTTGCTTATATAAAGATACTGGATCAGTTCTGAGAGTCTAAGTTAGAGTCACAAGGGTCTCAGAGACTGAGACTGCCACTTGCCAGTTGTGTGATCTTGAGTGAGTCACTTGACTTTCTAAGTCTCGGTTTCCTCTTCTATAAAATACGCACAGTTTAGAGGCACTAAGCACAGTGCCTGGTATTGTGGCAGCTACTGTTGAGCGAAGCTCAAAGAGGAAGTAATGTTGGAGGGGGCATTTCAGTTTAAGGATGATGAGTGAAGAGCATCGTGCAAGGCAAGCACTTGGTAAAGAGAATGCAGTATTGCAGGAGCAACTGTGAGACCCAGGCAGGACCCAGGATGGAAACACTTCTTAAAGCATGTGGTACCTGTCCCAGACACACTCGGCTCCTGAGGGCTGAAGTAAGAGGGCTCACAATGGGGCTAAACACAATACATATGAAATCCCATGACCTACTAGACAGCCAGAAGTAGACGATATTTAACAGCATGAATGAACGGGCATTTGAAGACTTATACTCAGACTCCAGGTTCCTATTGGGGAAATATATTTATATATATCACCTTCCTATGAAAGATGTGATGGGCAAGAAAAAGGAGCTTTCAGCAGAGCTTTTTCACTTCCAAAGACATCTTTTCCAGAATGGAATGACTAAAATCCAGCCCAGGGTTTCATCAAGCTCTCTGGTCTTAGGAAGTGTGATCCATGATGTGGCTTCTAGGGAGAATGGATGTTTCAATAAAGTGATGACCTCTTCCCTTTTGTGGGAAGTTAAGATATATTCATTATCAGCTTTGAAGTTCAGACAGAGTCGGCAAAGATAATATTTATAAGCAAGGAAAGTTCATCAGAGACTGGAAAGCCTGCTTCTCTTAATGATTATATGGCAAATAATAATAGAATCTTATCTTTGGGTTTCCACAAACAAAGTTGAACTCTTTCCTTCTGTTCCCTCTTACAGAGCAAGCCTAGCTTATCATCCTTCCATGGGGGACATTTAATGGAAATTTTCCCTGAGTAAAAAAACTCTCCCTCTTTCTGATTTCCTCTCACATTTACTAATGTACTATCAACCATTCTCTCTAAAAGTGCACACACACACACACACACACAATAAGGCCTAGAATTCCACCATTAAATATTCATCCTTTCATGTTATGCTTGGCTATCTTCCAGCCATGGTCATTTAAGGTGCAAATATTCCAGAAGGGATAATAATACAGCAGATTAGTTAGCAGTTTAGAGTTTGGAGAGCACTTTCACCTCCTTTATGCCTTTGGTCTTGAACCTGGTCTTGAGTCCCTTGTACTAGGTGCTCAGGAAGTGTTTCTTGAATGAATGAATGAATGAATGAATGAATGAATAAACTGACACTATGACATTCATAAAATAGAAATAATTGTCTCCACTGAAACCAAAAACCATGAAGGTAAATTAATTGCTCAGATTTCAGTGAAACTGAGCTTCAGCCACTGGTCTCAAGCCCAACGCCACCCCCGCCCCCCACAAGAGTAAAACAAAGTGAGGGAAGGGCAAAATCAAAACTATTGAAAGTGGGGGGAGGGGAGTATACTGTAAAGAGTTGCATGTTGTAGATTGGTATCGTCAGCTTCTTGAAGACACCTTATCATAGTGGATTATAAAGTAAGTTATTTAGGAGCTATATGGTTTTGAGCATTGAAGAGTAGAAGAACATTTTCTGGTAGAGCAGGATCCACAGCTCACTCCCCAGGTCATGGTAAATGCTGTGATTAAGAGGGCCCTTTCACCTGGGCATTCCTTATAACCTTATTGCTGCAAAACCAAAAAAAAAAAAAAATGTTCTGGAAACCTTACTGAATTTGCTGCCTCAGCCTCCCCTCCTGGGTCTTACAGACACTAATAAAAACATTAGGCTAATTAACAAGAGAATGGGAAGAGGCCTAGGGGTGTCAAGGGATTCTACCCAACAAGGTGGAAAGTTTTAAAAGGTCATTAAGAAATAAGATGAATAAAGCAAATGTTGAGGAAATGAAACAGAGGGAACAGAAAGGGATCACAAGACTGGTCCCAGCAGGGTGGAAATCTTTAGATGGTTGTTAAGAAATGGGATGACTGGGGCGCCTGAGTGGCTCAGTGGGTTAAAGCCTCTGCCTTCGGCTCAGGTCATGATCCCAGGGTCCTGGGATTGGCCCTGCATTGGGCCCCACATCGGACCCCGCATCGGGCCCCACATCGGACCCCGCATCGGGCTCTCTGCTGGGAGGGGAGCCTGCTTCCCCCTCTCTCTCTGCCTGCCTCTCTGCCTACTTGTGATCTGTCTGTCAAATAGATAAATAAAATCTTTTTAAAAATGGGATAACTAAAATGGACATTGCTGGGGCTAAAACATAAGTTTTTGTTTTTGTTTTTAATTTTATTTCATTTTTTCAGTGTTCCAAGATTCATTGTTTATGCACCACACACAGTGCTCCATGCAATAATGGGGCCTCCTTAATATCCACCACCAGGCTCACCCAACCTCCCCAAACTCCCTCCCCTCCAAAACCCTCAGTTTGTTTCTCAGAGTCCAACATCTCTCATGTTTTAATAGAGCATGAACTAAGGTTGGGAGGGCAATAGGGAACCCCCATAAGGGGCCCCAAAGAAATCTATTCTATGTAGCCCTGTTTGGAGAAATGTAAAAGCCTGAAGGCAGAGATTACAATGAGAAACCTGACCAACAAAGGCCTGTGCTTCTAGCAGCAGTCAGGCAGGTTAATCAAGGTAAAAACTGACAATAGGGCCAGGGTCCCTTGGCCCAACCTCTCTCAAAAGGGAACTTTTGCAGAAGAGTGGGTAAGCCTCCTGCAGAAGAATGGGTAACATGGTCAGAGGTTGGGGAAGAGAAGTTTCCAGGATCCCTTGATACAGGAGCCCCATGAACGGGGGCACCAAAACCCATTGGTGAAGACTTAACCTGAGCTACAATTAGATTGGAAGAACATAAAAGTATGAACATTGAGACCATTTAAAAAGCTGGATGTTTAGGTGGGTATTACACAAACTTGTGTCAAGTTGACCTGAATGCATTATGGGAATGGATAGGACATCTGGGGATACTTCCCCAACTAATATTATAAAAACAAAATCTGGTGATCAAGTCCTAATGGAGGTTGAATGTAAGGGTTGATGGAATTAAGGTAAGAGTTGGTAGGAGAACTGATATATTTGAACAGAATTATGTGAAGTGCTTGTGTCTCTTTTACCTGGTTGTATTTTGGGAGGATGGACACTGCATTTTACAGTTTTACATTTCCCCTAACTAGTATTGCAAAACAGAAGGCATGAAAATCTGCCCTTCGAGCAGTATAAGTTGGACATGCTAAATGGGAACCAGTAAAGACTGCTTGAGCCCAGGCAATGCAAAATAGAAACTGGAGGGCTGGTAGGGACAGATTCTCTATGCCATGGCACTTTGTGGAGCCTACACGGAGGTTTGGCAAGGGACTGTGAGTACCTCCCAGCAACAAATCCTGGGACTTTGGACCAAAGAATTTCCATTTGAGGAGAATTTACCACCCAGCTCTTGAACATTAATTGAAGCTATCTCAGTGACTAGAGGACATAATGATCCTAAAACCTGAAATATTCATGATGTCTAGGATGATGTTGGAGAAATGTCCCACGGGGATGACAGTGCCCAGAAGAGTTCCATGATAATATGGAAATGATTTATACAGCATCTTGTTATTGGGAGGACACAGAGAGGAGATATTCCCAAGGAGGACTTTTCCCCTAGGACTGACACTGGAACTGTGTGAGCAGCCAGAACCTTGGATTCACCATTACTTGGACAGTACCCTATAAACAGCTCTAAACAGACAAAGAGCTCCTTGGTTTGTATATGGCAGTTCCAAGGTGAGCATACAACATCCTGTTTAGAAGGCCACCATCTTGATGGAAGAAGGGGGAAACAAATTAGCTCACGGGCTGGATTCCATACCATTTTCCTAGCAGTGATTGAAGAACTGAACAGTGTCAAAGCCGCTATGTTTGGGTTTTTACTCACTTATGGGCAGTAGCCAATGGCCTGGCCATATGATTAGATAGAAGGGCAGAGGAAAGCTGGTCAATTAAAGAGATACCTGTATGGGACACAGCCTTATGGGGAATCTGAGGCACCCGTTAAAATAGGGCATGTCAATGCCTATCAGACCTCCTTCCAGGTTTGGAAGGCAACTAGAACTGGCAAGCAGATATCACCGTGTGCTCCACAGAGGTGGCCACCTGGTCCCATAAGGTAAGTGGAGATGGGGGAGCTGCAGCAGTGCAGAGATAGGCTGAATCTATACATACTTCTCTTGCACCCTCAGAGGCACAAAATGCCAATAAGCACTGTCTGTCTGCCAGCAAAAGAGACTAAGAGTGCAGATGGTTATGTGGCAGATTCCCTGTTGGGAAGGCCCTCAACATAGCTGGTAAGTGACACTGATAGCTGGTGGCTCTAAGAGGCTACAAACGAGTCTTAACAGAAAAAGACACTGACTCTGGACCAGGCTTTGCTTACCTAGTGGTGGGTGTAAATGCTCAGATATTGCACCGGTCTGCATGGCTGACAGGTTACAGTTTATAGCCTGTGATGTCAGAACAGTGAGCAGAGAGGTATCCTCTTCAGTGTACTAGCTTCATAGGGAATTGGAATGGGTGATTAAAACACTGGTTGCTAAAATGGAGAGAGAAAGCCATGAAGAGCTAGAGATACCAGGAGTCCTGAGTTGGAGGGGGTCATTGGAACCTTCAATAAGTACCCGGTCCACCAGCACAGGTGACAACGTGGGTGACAACTGGTGTCTGGATGTGGGGGTCGTCTTGTAGGACTGAGCCCTTAACCTGTGGGATCTGGTCTACCTTTAGGTTGATAGTGTCAGAACTGAGTTGGATTGTTGGACACCCTGCTTGTGTCTGGGGAGTCACTGGCTGTTGGTGTGTAAGGAAGCCCCCACCCCATCCCACACACTCGGAATTTGGCCCCAAAACACCCAGAAGAGATGATGGCAGTGATGGGATGGCATGAGGTGGAGTATTGCGTGGGGAGAGGCTAGAATTGTGGCTGAAAGATCTGGGATGACCCTTCACTTGACCGCAATTTCCTAACTTGCAAAATAGAGATGATAATATCTTAATGTGCATTATTCTTATGAAGATCTACATAAATAACAGCTATAACAGCACTTCACAAAATAGTAAAGAGCCATGCAGATGATAATAAATAGTTAGGAAGTGGTCAGAAGCTGAGCAGCCCATAGTTCAGTTTAATCTCATTAAAAATCAATCTTAATAAAGCTCTTTATTAGCTAAAGGGAACTTCTTTTCCACTTTAAATACCTCGACTCTCCCATCCCACCCCATCCCCCATGACTGGGTCCCTTGGGCATATTTGCATATCCTTTTTTGGGCAATTCTCTCTGGCACCCCCTCTACCCACTATTTTGTACCCACCACTTTCCTTGCAACCTTGCTAATTTATTGTCACAGGCTTCCTTTCCACTGAAAATTAACAATCAGAAAAAGCAAATTTTACAAAATGAGCTGCATGAATGAGAAAGCCACATGAGGCAATCACGTGTTTGCTAAAACAGATCGTAACAAAAGAGCCTGGGAGAGCACAACCCTGCCATTGGACTTCAGCTTGAGGAATAACCCCGGTCCGGAGCTTATAGTAAACTATCCAAATGCTGCCAAGGCCACTGCACCATCCTGCCTCTTAGATATCCTTACCTCAAGAGCAAAAGGTCCTGCACCACTGTCTGGAGTTAATAGATACATTTAGTTCACATTTCCTGAGACACCAAGATTTGCATTAGGCATACGTAGTGATCATTCTTATTGTGAAAGCCCGGTGCTTCCCATAATAACCACCCAGCTATCTAGACTGCATACCTGTTAGTTCAGTTAGACTCACAGAATTCCCAATCTGGGCAACTATTGGATGGCTGGGAAACTGGGGCCCAGAGGAAGGGCGGTTTGGCTCAAGTCACACAGGTAGACTCCTACAACCCACCTAAGGTAGAGAGGAAATTAAAAGACCACCAGTCTAATCACCACCACCCCTCATCTCATCACTCCACCCCTTGATCTGTAGGATTCCTGCCAAATCTTATTCCCACCTCTGATTGAATACCTCGAGCAATGGAGCAATGCAATACTCCTCACATCCCTAGCTAACCCATTTTATCTGTGTTTACCCCTGACTGCTAGGAATGTGAGCTGGAATCAGTTTCTCTCTCTCCTTCCTTTCCTCCCTCCCTGTCCACCAATTTTGCCCTTTTGCTTTGGCTCTCCATGTTGAAGAAGATCTCCCCCCACCCACTCTGCCAGTAGCAGAGCCAGAACTAGAACCAGGTCTCCTGACTTTCATTCCCTGCCTATCCCCTCATACTGTGCCACCCCCTCTCCTAAGAGGGATACATGAGAAAGATGGGCAGAGCATTTCCAGCAATGCTTTTGACAGCACATTAATATTTCCCTGTTTGTATTATGACTATAATATTTAGTCTACCATTCCCTCACTCATTTTTTGGATTTATTGAATATTTCCTCTGTACTAGGCACAGTGTACTGAGCGCTGAAGAGCACAGGGCCCTTGAAATCAAGAAGCTAAATAAAAGTAACCAAAATTCAATGTGGTAAGGGCTACATGAATGGTGTTTTGCAAAAGACTATGTGGGCACAGAGGAGAATGTGCCTAATTGACTGGGAGGAACTTTACCAAAAAGTCTTACTTATTTTTATACCCTACTGCTTGGCCTGTAGCAGATGCTCAACAAATGTTTGAATGAAAGAATGAAGCAATGAATGAAGTCCTATTTTATCAAGCTTTAAATGATAAGGAATTGTCCCCAAGTTAGAGAAATAGCTTGCAAATTCTTTATGATGCTAAGAAAAGAATTTATTTAGGACATTGTATTCATTTGCTAGGGCTGTCATGACAAAACATCACAGCTCAGTACTCAGCTTAAAGCAACCGAAATTTATTCTTACAGTAATGGAGGCTTGAAGTCAGAAATCAAGGTGTCAGCAAGGCTGATTCCCTCTGGAGGCTTTGAGGAAGGATCTGTTCCCTGCCTTTCTCCAAGCTTCTGTGGTTGCTGGCAATCTTTGGTCTTCCTTAGCTCCAATCTCTGCCCCATCTTCTATGTGATGTTCTCCCTCTGTGGGATGTTCCTTTTATGGGACATTAGTAATTGGATTAGGGCTCACCCTACTCCAGATTGCCATCATCTTAACTTGACTTCATCTGCAGAGATTCCATTTCCAAATAGGTCACATTCACAGGTACAGGAATTAGGACTTGGACAGACCCTTTTGGGGCACACAATTCAACCCACAACAGACACCTTACATAAAAGGGGAGATATTTTTCTTACAAAAACACTTATTTGTTCAATGCTGGCTATGAGATGAGTGCTCTTCTAGATCCAAGAGACACAAAGACAAACAAAACAGGCAAGGGACCTGCCTCATGGAGTTTACCTTTTAGAGGTGGTGTGGGGGAAGATGCCAGCATTGACAGTTAACTAACAAACACAAACAAGAGAACATGGATAGTGTTTGCAAAGGATGAATGTCGTAAGGTGGTCAGGAGTGGCTGCTTTTGATGAGGTTATCAGGGAAGACTTCTCTGAGGAGGTGACATTTAAGATAAGGTCTCAAGGAGAAAAAGGCATTAAGCAGGTGGCATGTCCACACTGTAAAGGTTGTTCAGGAATACCAAAGAAGTGGAGAGAACCAGTGTCAGCTCTGCTTCTCCCTCTGTGCCCACTGCTGTGTCCCCCCGACCCCTGTTACCAAATGGCCACTCTTTTCCATATTCTTTCTTCCAAATTCACAGCCACACAGATTGGCTTGGCTGCTTATACTAGGCCATGTCCCCAGGCCAAGCTACGCATGGTCCACTCTACCCTAGAGCAGCCATTGTTGTCCCAGACCAGCTGCGCTCAGATCAGGATGTGAGGCAAGACCAGTTTCAGATAAAGCCAGACAAGGGTGCTCTGACCCCACTGTACAAACACAGATGCCACAGACAGGGCCCTGCCAACATGATGTCCACGTTGAGAAGCATAGCAGCCACTGGGGATTTGGTTGTGAGCAGCAAACAGCAACTCTCACTTGCGTGAAAAGGAATTAGTGGCAGAATATGGGATAGCCCAGAGAATCAGATGGAAAACTACAGAAATGAGTCTTGGAAAGAATGGGAATCAGGGCAAATCTAGGTCTTTGGGCCACAGAAACAAGCTGGTGGTCTTTTGGGGCGGTTGTTAGAATGAGTGGTTGCCACCATGCCACCATGTTAACAGTCACATTCCAGAGAAAGAATATTTGATTGGCCGAGCATGAGTCTGCACCCACCCCCTCACTGGGTGTGGCACCTTGATTGACAAGTCTCACAGGCTGCGTGCGTCCAATAGAGAAGAGAACATTTCCCATTTTAAAAATCTGGGTACAATAACCAGAAAAAGAAGTCATGCTCATCAGGTAGGGAAAACCTACCGTTGTCCTTCACAATTACCAGCAAATACATTTCACTGGACAAGGTCTGTTAAATAGAAGAATTCACAAAAGCTCTGTAGAAGTTTCTGGATTTACTGATTAGCACCATGGCTTTTTGCCTATTTATTTTAAAAAATTTAATTTCCAATAGTCATGCAGCTGTTCATTTTCTCCAAGAAGCCTTGTACCAAAGAGCTAGCATGCCTCCTTCCAGTCAAACAATCTGATAAGCAAGTACACGGGCATTTGAAAGGCCAGGTCCACGAATGGTCTCTTTTTTCCCAAGAAGTAATTCATATTAGGCACTTGGTGAAAGATGGAAAGAAATAACATGCCCTGGTGCTGAATGAGTTTGAACCTTAATGCTGTCAGCAGGGTCTGGATGTGACAGGAGCTGATCTAAGATTAAACAGCTCCTTCAGGATAGAGGTGCTGGGCCCCAGGAATGCCTGGAGAAATGGAATTTCCAGAAGTGGATTCTCTTTCTGCTTCTCAGGAAATACCCAAATGTTGGCCCCGCCCCTCGGGAAAATCTTCACGGTAGAAGAGACGGGTTTCCACGTGGAGGTCAAGTCAGGGTGATCCCTCTGGAGCTTGGCAGCTAGCCTGGGCAGGCTCCCAGCCAGAGGGATGGTTCTCACCTCTTCTGAGGAGGGTAGAGCTGGGAAGGGACTCAGTGATAAGTCTCCATCCAGCTCAGGATTCTACCCCACTCCAGCAGGCAGGCAGACTTTAGGACTGCTTCATTAGGTATTCGCATGCCTTGGGCACCAAGGAAAACCCCAGGGGTGCCCAGGACAGTGAAATCATATTTCCAAGAACAGGAGATGTCTGCCTTCTACTCAGGAAGCTCAGAGCTGTAAAGAACATTGGCTCAGGATCCACAGAACTAGGTGGGGCTGCTGCCTCAGCCACATACCAACTGGATAACCACTGTTTGTTCCCCTGTAAAATGAGAATAACAATAGGCTCAGCATCATAGGGTTGTTAGGTGAAACAAATTAGCTAACAAGACGAAGTACTTGAAACGACACCTGATGTGTGGTCAGAGTTGAATAAATGGTAGGCATGATTGCCACTATTATTACCAAAGGAGGATGAGTCACTTGTCATTCCCTCTCCAACCCTGAGGTTTTATTCATTGAACCAAACCCAACTCTCCTATGAAGAAAGAGCCTCACTGATACTTCACAAACAGGGTCCCATACTGGTAATAATTTTTGCTAGTACCACCCCTTCCTCCATTTGCTAGCTACATCCAAACCCCCATCAAGATGGTTTCTACATTTTTTTTGTGGAGCCTAACTAAGACCCCCAAGAAGGCTGAGATTCAACCCATCTTGGCTGTTGCTCAGCCCTGGAGACCAGCTTTCTTAACCCAACTCAGCTGGCATCCTACTCTGCATCCAACAGACAATCAGAGGTGGCTGGCAGTAGGAGAAAATACCAACTTTGGTCTAGATATTTCTGGTTAAAATCCCTTGCTAGCTATGGAGGCTTGGACCAAATGTTTTACCTCTCAGGTTTGCATTTGACTTTCAAAGGCAAAGGTGTTGTAGGTTTTAGAAAGAATGCCTTGGGGATGGGGTAGGGTGCTTCTTTTCCATGCCAGATGCTCCTTTCCACATGTAGAGAATCTCCGGGCCTTTCTCCCTCACTCACTTACCCTTCCCAGGGAAGAAGAAAGAGTGTTTTATCTAATGTGTTGTAGTGTGTGTGTGAGTGTGGGTGTGGGTGTGTCCATGAGTGTGTGGCTTTGTGTGGTGTGAGTGTATGTGAATGAGTTTCTGGTGTGTGTGTGGTATAGGTGTGTATGTGTGTGTTGTACACAGAGGTGAGTGTGAGTGTGTTGTGTGCATGCACATGAGTGCATAAGTGTGTTTGTATGTGTGTGCATATATGGGGTGTTAGTGTGTACATATGTGTGAGTGTATGTGTGTATATGTGAGTGTGTGTGTGTTGTGAGTGTATGTGAGTGAATTTCTTGTGTGCGTGAGTGTGTGGTATGGGTGTGTATGTGTATGTGTGAGTGTGTGTTACACACACAGGTGAGTGTGATTGTGCTGTGTGCACACACATGAGTGTGTGTTTGGTGTGTGTATGTGTGTATTCATATGTTTCTG
>ML098930.1:42541-207889 GCA_003697995.1 Taxidea taxus jeffersonii
TGTGGGTGTGTGTAAGTGTGAGAGTGTGTGTTTGTGTGCACCCACATGAGTGTGTGTAGTATACATGTGCATATGGGATATATGAGTGTGTGTGTATGTGTGTGTGTGTGTGGAGAGAGAGAGATCCGGCCCCTTAATTCTTCCACTAGGAGCTGCAGAAGGAAACTCTCCATTCTTCTGCTTCCAGTGCTGTGAATTTCACAAGGGTCATAGTCCCACCCACGATGCTCTGCCCTCAGAAGAACATTAGGTCTGCCATCGGTTGAGATTCCCAACATGTTGTACATTGAGCTACGAATTTGGGGAAAGAGACAAGAAGAAAAATTGGGGAAGCAAAATAAGGTGTGGGAAGCAAGCCACTTTTTCTGGACTACCCAGGTGGTGACTAAGGTTTATGGTGCTTTGTAAAGGACAGTTGAGCCTCATTCTGAGACACGCATTTTGAATCCTGGCTTTGCTGATGGCTAGCCACAGGACCTCAGCAAATGATTCTGCTGCCTCCAGACAGAAAGAGCTCCTCCCTCCGACAGTCTGTCTTCTGCAATCATCAGCATTTGAGATAAAAAGCCCACGCATTTTTCTCCGGGTGCCTGATGCTGAGAGGTGGGGGCCAGGGATGCTAGCTCCCCTCCACGGGCAGCGTTTGGGGCACAGGTATGCAGAAGTTGTAAGATGTTCACCTAGCCCTTCAATTATGTTAATGATTTGATCTGCATGTGATTATCAGTTTCCTGTATGTCTCCTTTCCATAAACCAGGCCAGACTACAGAGAGGAAATTTCATTTGTTCACTTAAAAAGAAAAAAATTTTAATATTTATGGGAGACTTGTACTAGGCATTGTTCTAAATGCTGGAGATACAGCATAAATGAAAAATAAAATTCTTGTTCTCCTATAGCGTACAGTCTAATGAAGTAAAGCAATAAGGAAAGGTTGTGTTTATTTCAGAGTGAAAGAGGGAAAATAGAATGTCAGATGACAATAAGTGCCCAGCAGAAAAATAAAGTAGAGAAGGCAAATAAGGCAGGGAAAGCAAGCAGTGGAGAGTGGGGACATGGACGGTGTTTGCTATTTTATTTGTAAACCTTCAACAATAACCAAGTATGCAAATGTTGCAAAGATTTTGAACCTGTAGTCGGTGAAGGCCGACTTTCGTCCCTCTAAAGCCCCAGAGATAAGCCCTGACCAGGCCCCTGAGAGGTGTCCTGAAGCTTTCACATTCAGAGATAAGGCAGGGTGAGCCCAGCGTCCGGCCCCTCCAGGCTCCAGCCAGAAATAAGCGGCAGTCATAGAGCAGAGGGAGGATTCAGAGAGAGCCTGCACACTCCCCAGCCCTGAGCCCTTTGACTGTGGCAACAGGGTGGAATCATCTGGAAAGATTTTAAAATATGGGTTCCCCTCACCCATCCCCAGCAACTCCAACTTGATTGGTCCAGGATGGGGCTCCCAAAGTGACTCCAAGTGTAGCCAGGGTGAGGGACCTCTATCTGGAGACGCCCTGGGGAGCTGCTCTGATTGAGACTGGAAGTGGGGGCAGGATTGGACCCAGCACAGGAGAATGGAACTCTGGGGAGGAGACTCCAGAGAAGCTGAAAGCTCTTTTTTTTTTTTTTCCTGGAATACTCTGCTCCACACAGCTTTGGGGACTGCGCCACCCTTTTGGAACTGCTTTACCAAGAAGCAGAAGGAGCCAAGGAGGAACACCATAGTTCCTGCCCCAGTGACTCCCATACTTGAAGGACAAGCTGCAAAGACTGAGGAGTCTGGGAAAAAGGAACAAAGTAAAGCCCCTCCCCCCAAATAGCCTGTTCTCCCCTCTCATCCAGGCAGACAGCTCTCGGGCTATCATCCAGTTCGCCCTGGTAGGACACCTCATGGAAGTTGGGGGCCAAAACCCAGGGAGCAGTCAAGGCCATCCCTTGCCTCAATGGTTCTCTGCCCAAGAGGGCGGTCGTGGATTTTAGGGGATCCTGGCCAAGTCTCTCCACTGAAGACACAGCTAAGAAGCAAATGGCAGGAGACAGGCAGGTAGGTGACAATTTAAAAATACATGAAAACAATACCAGAGGGCTCTGCTGAGCCAGGCGCTCCTTTCAAGGCTTTACATACATCATCTTGCTCAGAACCCCATCACTCTCAGACATAGGTATTGTATTCTCTATTTCACAGGTGAAGAGGCTGGGTCAGAGAGGGTAAGTAAGTCGCCTGATGTCACACAGCAAAGCAAACAGCAGAGCCAGATCTTGCCCATTCTGATCCCTAAACAGTCACAGAGATGGGCACTAGGTGGGCCACCCCCATGTAGAATCTCCGGGACTGAATTTGTGGGATGTCTCTGCTGGAATGTCCCTTATCCCCACCACCCTGGGGCTGGGCTCTGAGGGTCAGGGTCTCCCAGCAACAGTGGGCACAAGGCCATGTGACCTGGATGCTGGGAACAGTTTGCATCTGCTGGGCAAGCCCAGGGGAAGTCCTTTTATTGCTCTTCACCAAGATTTCAAAGGGTTAAGTTTTCAGTCTCAAGAGGCTCATCAGAGAAATTCCTTTTGCTAGCTTGGTGAATCACAGAACAAAGTCAAACCAGGGGGCAGCCCTACTGAGCGTGGAACCAGGACTTGATTCAGGCTCCAGAGATGGGGCAGAGGGCTCTCAGGGTGGCAGAGGGGTGTGGCTAAAGGGACCGGCCCATGCCCTGCTTCCTAGGAGCTGCCCTCAGACAGGTTTAGGAGGGCACCCCAAAGCTGACAGCTTCTGTGTATGAATCTGGGCCACACAGTGATCTTTCCCCTTTCTAAGCACATTTTTGACACATGCTATACTTGTGTGTAATTACAATTGAACACTGGGGTGGATTTCCTTAGCTGCATGTGATCTTCTGACCTCCTCTGCCAGTTCTCAGCAGGCCCTAATTGCACACAGTGGGAGATCATACAGATGTAACCTTTGTCTCTGTTCATCCAAGGTCAGCAGCAGTCTGGGGGACCGACCGCCCAACCCCAGCCCTTCCCCGGAGCCTTTACACCACACTCCCTCCCCTGGAGATCCTCAGTAGCTGCTCTGAGTCAGCAGGGGATGTCTTTCTGGCTGGAGGAGCCAGTACCTCACCCACGAAGGTCCTTTATTATCACTAGATTTTATTATTACTAGATTTTCTAAAATTATCTGTTTACCAAGAAGGAAAAGAAGGGAGCTCCCAATTTCCTTCCATCACACCTGCTTCTCCTGGTTGCCTCACTCAGAGACAAGTAATAAATCTCCCAGAATGTGCTCACAGTCCTCAGACCCAGTCTGCTGGCTCTGCTTCCCTCGGTGCTGCCTTACTCACGCTGACTCTCACTCTGTCTCTAAACCCCTGACTTCGGCCTCACGCCTCCACCTTGATGCACCAACTGGCCACCTGCCCAGTTTCCCTTCTTTGGCTTTATTTCCTGGGCTCTCTCATCTCTTCCCTCTGGCAGAGCTCTGCCCAGACTGATAATTCAGTAATAAAGCTTCAGTTTGGCATATACAAGACAGTTACTCATGTTATCAGATTTGAGAGGGAACCCCCTAAAGCACAGGTTCCCTTGCCTCTTGTTCACCATTATAAATGGATAATTTTGAGTCCTGAAGACTTTTCAATTCGTTTGAATGAGTGCCTGCTGTATACCTATTATACATCTGTTATACACCTACTATGTGTACAGCTCCGGGCCGGGGGATCTGGAGGATGGCAGATGGCTTGGGATGTTGGCACTTAAAGAGACCAGCAAGAGGAATTCTTAATATGGAACCAATGGACCCCTGGGACTACATGCATGGTTCCTAGTTACCTGAAAACCATCCTAGATTGTAAGGTACCTATCTGAAAAAGCATTTTTATGCCACATTGTTTCATTCCTAACAAATACTATTATCATGGTCACCATTTTAATGATATCCAGAACAGGATCTCAGATAGGAAAGAAGAAAGTCAACTGCCATTATGATTCCAACATGGCTGGTCTACATCAGTCCGAGCTTGACTTTGAAGATGTTGACACGGCGCACATACTCTTTGCTCATACTCTTGTCACCAGACATGGTTGGCCTCCACTGTTGCTGTCCTTTCATGTGCCCTTGATCTTACCAAGGAATACTTAGAGCCACCCTAGCTGAGGTGACCCTTGTCCAACCATAGTCTGATATTGGACAGTGTGAGTCACTGGCAAAAGAATGAAAACAGGCCAGAAGAAAAATCTAAGGTGCTCTCCTGTGTAGCAATAGCTAAATGTTGTTTAAAAATTTTAAATAACGTTACAAGAATAATGGTGAAGCTTACTAAGTCCAGGGCATTCTGCCAGGGACTTGACACACCACAGTTCATTTAATCCTCTTAACAAACACACGGTTGTTAAATTCTGCTTCATCTTCACATTTTCCAGACCAGAAAACTGAGGTCTAGAGAAATTAAGTAACTCGGGAGGGGGGTAAAAAGTAACAAGGGAGGGGGTAAACCAAGATTCAAGCTTATTTTCACCAGCCTCAGAGCACTTCAGCACAAAACTATGGTACCTCACCACCACTGTATTTATCCTATGGAGAGTAGGGGTTTTGTGTTCCATTACTGGTGAGAAAAACATTTCTTAATGCATAATACTATAGGTCACATGGAACAGCGGTTGGGGCTAACATGGGTGCTCAAGGCTGCTGTGTAGTGAGACAAGCTCTGCTCTCGTCAGCCCAATGGTAGAGGCATCAACTCCACACCTGCATCCACACTGGGTCTTCTATCTGCTTTGATGACCCGACTCACAGCCATGGCTCTGCCAGCCTCTTTCCCTTTCCCAAGAGTGACTGCATTGATGCACTACTACCTCTAAGGGAATCTTTCGGGAAAGTGTTGTTTTACCTGAAAAATCTGTGCTATTAATAAAACTTGGGTTTTCCCCCAATATAGAAGCCTTATCTGGAAAATGTGGAAGTTCTATGGAAGTAAAATTAACCATATGCTTTCCTTCCATATTCCTCAATCCTGCCCTGTGCTCCCAACCACATCAACCAGCAAAACTTTCTGTATGTCCTGCCCTCGGTGGGGAAAAGTGATCCAACCTAAAACGCTCAGTTGGTTTTCAGAATGTCCTGACAGTGACGGCATTCATGACAGGAATACCTGAACAAAATAATCAAGAGCTGAGCCCTGAGTGAAACAAAGCACAGGCATTAAGTAAAAGATAAAGAAGACTAAGAGAGGAGGTAAGATACGTCACCTGGGCTGAGAGGAAGGCTTATGAAAGAGCCACAAAAACAAGCTCATTGCATCACCACAGTTAAGCTTCCTTGGGGGTAAATCCCAGGGAAAAAAAGGACCACACTTTTTTGCCCAAGCTAGTTGTTGAAAAAAAAAAGGTGGAGGGGGTCCTAGAGAGCTCAAATGATTTGGGGAGCTCTCAGAGCAGAGAAAATTTGTGTCTTCTCTTCCAGTGTCTCCCAGAGAAACTGCTAGCCTTGCTGAGAGGCTCTTCCCAGCAAGGCAGGAGAGTGATACCAATGGCAGAGGGAGGAGTCTTGCTGAATGGGCTTGAGAGTGGGGCCCTGTGTACTCCAATGACAAGGACACTGAGAGTTTCAAAACCATCAAGGGAAGAGCAGAAGTGCTGAATGAAGGTAGCTGACCCAAAAGGACTCAGGGTCAGAACAAGGAGGTCATGTCGAGCATGACCTATCAATGGGAGACCAGATAGGACCACAGAAGCAAATGTCAACACATGATGGCAAGGACCTTGTTAAGATATTTCATCCAAATTCAGAGGGTGGCCATGAACAGATGCCCCGTGTTCTTCTGAAGCCTATCCCCTGAGGGGAAACCAAGGAAAAAGGAGAAGGCAAACATCCAGAATTGCGTATTTATCCCCAAAAGACAGTTTTAAACTACACTTGCCTGAACCTACTTGATTTTGGGAGATTAAGTGTTCTGACATCCCTGGAATTAGGGACAGGAGAGCTAAGACTCTGCTTCCTATAGAAATAAAGCAAGTTAGCATATTTTACAAACCTGAGTTTTGAGGACTGCCGTGACTATGAAAATTCATCCTCTACCCTTTGTTCTTGGCATTGGCAGCCAGGGAAGAGACACACAAACAAGCTCATCGCAACACCGCAGTTAAGCTTCCTTGGGTCTTGGAGTACTGGAAGAAAAGTAGAAGCAACCACTCCACCAAACGGCACTACTCCCAAAACATTAAATTTCCTCTCGTCTTTGGAAGCAGGTCATGGAATTGGCAGCTATTTGCCTTCAACTTGCAACAGGATGTAACCACTGATGTCTTCCAATGCAGCCAACTCTCGGCTTTCATCTGTTTTCACTCACTCTGTCAGGGAAGAACTTCTATTTCACAAGTCCCTTCAGGAAACTTCACTGGCCATCCACATCTTCAAAATGATCAATAGTTTCATTGCCAAGCAAAATTTTGCTTAGAGAGAAAAAATGGTACTCCAGGCACAAAAAGAACGCCTTCGTTGCTTGGAAACACGTCTGAGTTAAGGGGGACCATTTTTCTCCCTCTCACAGCATCCCCACCTAGGCCCATAAAATAGTCACTTTTGCCCCTCCTTCCACATTTATCCTATCTCCTCGATGGAAGAGGAAATATCTAGCATCCACTGGTCCACTTTTCTCTACTGAGCAAAGGACAAGATGTCCCCACCCAGTCTCATTTTTCTGTTTCTTTGTCTCTGGCGTAGACCTACCCAAAACACGTATTTTGTAAAGCTCCCTCAGGGGGACATCTCAATTCCAGATGGTTACTTAAATTCCAGGGGAAGTGGGGGTTGTAGAAAGTCTGTTCAGACTACGAATGCAAGCGCGCTTTCCACATCAGCGTGCTTGAATGTCAGACCCAGCCAGTCAGCCTCAGAGAACTTCCTGCGTCCTCGCTTGGAACCAACTTTTCCATACATTTTTTTTTAAAGATTTTATTTATTTATTTGTCAGAGAGAGAGCAGGAGTGAGCACAGGCGGACAGAGTGGCAGGCAGAGGCAGAGGGAGAAGCAGGCCCCCTGCCGAGCAAGGAGCCCGATGTGGGACTCGATCCCAGGACGCTGGGATCATGACCTGAGCCGAAGGCAGCCGCTTAACCCACGGAGCCACCCAGGCGTCCCCATACATTTTATTTAAAAACAGGAGCAGATCTGAAGATGTTCTCCAGGGAGGTTTACCAGCTTCCAGAGGACAAATCTTGAAACACCTGATGAACTTCTGGCAGACAGCCCCATTTGCTGCAGACAAAGAACAGCCCTTCTCAGAATAATCTGAGGGAGATATTCTCAGGGGACGTTTTTGGCAAGTGAACGAGGCAACGTAGGACTTAAACACAACACTCACGATTATGGACCCTACCTCAAAGCTCCAAGCTTTTTGATTATTTTGACTATTCTGGAAGAACTAAGTGATAGGAACTACCCAGTTTCCCAGTCCAGAAGAAATGCTTCTGTAGACCGTTGTCCACTGTGACAGAACCTTTAAAGCTTCTTTGCAAACAAATCTGTAGACACCTGGCAATAGGGCAAAATGCCTATGATGTTTAGTATTATAGAGTCAGCCTTACACCTGAACTGAAGTCATGGTCCTTGCTTTGTGACATAGCATCAAGAATGCAGACAACTGGGGCGCCTGGGTGGCTCAGTTGGTTAAGCAGCTGCCTTCAGCTCAGGTCATGATCCGGGAGTCCCGGGATCGAGTCCTGCATCGGGCTCCCAGCTCCGCGGGGAGTCTGCTTCTCCCTCTGACCTTCTAGCCTCTCATGCTCTCTCTCTCACTGTCTCTCTCTCAAATAAATAAATAAATAAATCTTAAAAAAAAAAAAAAAGAATGCAGACAACTGGCCAAAGCTGACCTCATTAACTCTAGGACAAAGGGGATTATACAAAATAAATTAAACTCAAAGAGTCTTGGGAAATTCTTGGGCTCCTTGCTGCACATCTGGCCGTGCCTGGCAAGGGAAATCTGGAAACAATGGTGCAGTTTTTTACTTACCTTTGTGAATCACTGTCTGGGGTACTTGTTGCCAACAAAACAACGTTGAAATCGATTAGACAGCAAAAACGATGTTGTCCTACGAGCACAGCTCTGAGATTCTTTTTCTCATTTAGTCAAGTAACAGCCGGCTTCTTGCTATAATTCACATTCCAGCAGAATTTCAATTTTTATTTTTTATTCATTTGCAAAATTTGGATTTATTGCTTTTTTTTTTTTTTTTGGAAATAGCCACTAATGTTTTGCAGGGGGAAAAAATTGAAAGAGAGAATTTTTTGTAAAACCTTTTTTAGAGTCTACCCATATGAAGGAAACCAAATTCCTATACAATTAAATAGATCACAAGCAAATTCTTGTGTTTCCATATGTATCAGGACAAATAGCTTTCATCCGCTGGTCAGAAAGGAAAAGAAGGATTACAAATAATTACACAAAAAGAGTGGGGGGAATATGGGAAAGAATGTGTCAAGGAATCAGGTTTTGTTTTTTTTTGGGGGGGTGGTACTTAATAGTAGCATGATTTAGGGAGAATAGAAATATATGCCCGAGTTTTGTTAGTAAGAATGTGACTCATAGTGCTTATCAAACAGGGGAGTTTAAAGATTTCATGATATCAGGTATATGCCTGGTACGCAGTAGGCATTCAGTAAATGCAGCGCCCTATCTGCTATCTAATTCTGGGTTTAACTCAAATATGCAAGTTTCCTCTACTATCACTTCATATATTTTGCATACATATATCTCAGCAGCCCTGGCCTGGTGCATGCACAGATTCTGGCAAGTTCCTTAACTTTCTGACCTACGAAACAGGCACCTGCAACATGGAATCATCGTGTGGATTAAGTGAGAGTGGGGAATTAAAGTCTTTGGAATCATGCCCTCTATACAATAAGCCCTCAATACCTGTTAACTAGATATGATACCTCTCCTGCTCATTATTATTACATGCTAGCCTCCTACCTCGGCCTGATGTCTCCTTTCTCTGTGTTGTCATAGATAACCATTTCATTCTTCTCTGTTTTTCTAAATCCTGCTCATCGTTATCCTTAGGTCCCAATTCACAGTTGCCTGTCCTAGGCTACCATGGGGCTCTCCACATGCCTCTTCTAGTCATCACTTTATGCTTCCTTGATCATCTATCTGACTCTCCAGATAGCCCAAGAGCTTGAGGGCAAGGATGTGCTCTATTCGCATCCAGGAGCCAGGACCCAGTGGCTCATTGCAACTGCTTGGTGAATATTTGTGCAAGTAGGAGAAAGAATAAATGCACGGTTTCTGTCTCCTCCCAAACAAACCATAACCATTCTTAGATTTTTGTGTGAATTGTTATTATTGTAGCTTTAGTGGGGAAAAGTTATATGAACAAGTTAAAGCAAAAGGAAACATATCTCAGTTCAGAAGTCCAGATGACTGGCTTCTGGCAGAGCTGGACGCAGGTGCCACATCTACTTCCTACCTCTGCTTTCCTCTGCGTTGCTTTCACATCATTGTGTATAAGCCATACTCCCTCTTGATGGCAAGATACCCAGTGGTGTCCTCAGACACGCATCCATCCAGCCTACCAGTCACAAAGCAGAGTTTCTCCTTCCCAGTAGTTCCAGAAATTTCCCCAAATTGCAATTCATTGGCCTGGTACCACCCTTGGAGAAAGGTAAGAGTAGCCCCACAGGCTCTACAAAACAAATAGCTTTCCAATGGAAATCACCAGAAGTTACCAGAAGAAGGGGAGACGGATGCTAAACAGGCAAAGGCCCATCTGTCTATTACAGGTTCCCCACCTGGTTTTCCAGTCCTCTGAAACTTCAGTGGGGAACTTGGGCTTCTATCAATACCTACCTTCTTTCTTAAGCTGCAGCTTGTGGGTGGCCTCTTCGCTACAGTGTTCGACACTTTGAGGTAACCTTCTAACCAGCCTCGGTCCACCCATGGTCCTCATGTGAGCCTTTGCTCAGGCTTGCTGTCCCGTGACATAAATGCACAGCTTCCTGCTTATGGTCAGTGGCAGGGTCTTAGGGGTCCAAAACCTTCCCTACTCTGGTACCAGAAGGAATAAACCAAGGAGTGAGGCAGTGGGGATTTGCAATGTCACCTTCCCCACTGATTCCGCTGTTGGAGATCAAGGCTTAAGTGAATAGCAACAGCTGGCTTCCTGATGTCACATCCCAGAATTGCGTAGACTTGCCTACCTGCTTATAAGCAGTGCTGCACTACCCCAGGCTCCCCCGTGATGCTGCCCCAGGAAAGCCTGCGGCATGGAGGAGGAGAGACGATGTGCTTCCTGCAAGCAGGTGGAATGAAGAGAAAAACAGGAAGGGGCTGAGTTGGGATGCCCAGTTCCTTCTCCACACTAACCAATCCAGTAAGTCTCTGCCATCCTGGAGGAGAAGCATTGGAGGTGTGAGAGAGAGGAGGGCTGGGGTGTTACACCAGCGGGTGCCCTTCCCCATGGAGTGGGAGTTAAGTGTCCCCGCCAGCCACCAGCCCACTCTGGCTCATTTGTGCATTCCGGTGCTGTCATTCTGAAAATGAAATCTTCCCCTTTCTAGCCATGCTCTCCTTGCAAGCAGTCGGAAGTAACTAACAGGGATGCTGTCACTCTTGGAAATGAGCAACCCGTACATTTTGCACATCCCCAGGGAGATGCCACCTCACATTCCGCAAATGGCATGATGGGGGAAGGGAGAGAGGGAAAGGAAGGGGGCAAGTAGCTGACCCATAAAACCAACCTGATGGCTGTTCCTTTTGTCTTCCAGAAAACAAAATGTGCGAACTGCCAAAGGTTTTTTGCTGACTCTTGGCTTCTCTGCTTTTACATCTAGTGCTATTGTTTGCCCTTGGGATTTATGGTAATTTTTCCTCCCTAAAAGATATCTCCGTAAGAACCCCCATAAATTTAGGGAGCATTGTTTCGATTTTCCTCACTAATTATTTTCTTCTCAGTTACCCATCAGCAATTTTTAAAGTCAGAAGATGTTTCTTAGATAAAATGGAGTATAAGACAAAGAATGCTGAGACTCTGTAGACCCCTAATTAAGGGTTATAAGACAATTGTATTGACAGGGAACCTACTAGCACAGAATACCATTCTGGGTGCCATGGGAAACCTAGGGGAAATAGAAGAGTATTGTCTGACCTTGAAGAGATGGCCATTCCCAAGGCTACTTCCCTTGAATATGAAATGACCTAGCAAAGCAAGCACATTTTAATAGAGTAATTTTGTTAAGAAGATGACCCTCTACATCAGCCAGGGTCCTCTTGATGAGTACACAAGGGAGGCATTTCTTTCTTGTTCATGTACAAGAAAAATCTAGGCTTAAGCTGAAAATTATTCTGTTTCCAACCCATGGACTATGGAAATCATGCAAGTTAATCATGTTTT
The DNA here is from genome assembly GCA_003697995.1 of Taxidea taxus jeffersonii. Lineage (NCBI taxonomy): Eukaryota > Metazoa > Chordata > Mammalia > Carnivora > Mustelidae > Taxidea > Taxidea taxus. The sequence continues at coordinate 53,914 of ML098930.1, forward strand.
CCCTTTTTATTTTGGCCGCCGGGGAGCTCAAAGCAGATACTCAATCCAATTACAACAATTTCATAAGACCTTGTAGGAGGCATTTTACATACTCATCTTAGTTTTATTTGATTTTCCAATCCTCATTGTCCCTTTGTCCCAATTTCTTCACCTAGTTATATAGCTTCCTCACTGTGTTGCAGACTCTCTAGTTTCTACTGGTCCACAATTTCAGAAAGAGGTCCCAACTACCCTCCTGCTCCCCTGCTCAGGATTTCAGAAGATGTTCATCATTATGTACAGCTTGTGGCTGCCCACATGGGAAAATGGGCAAGAGGTGCCTGAGATGAGGTAGTTTAGGAGGACAGGTCATGCACAGCCAAGAAGCAGAACAGGGGTAGGTGTCATAAACAAGGACTCTCCTGGGTTGAGGTAGAGGGACCAGGAAAGTGTGGGGGCACTTGCATCTGCCAAGGAAGATGGACTCATAGGGAGGAGAATGTAAATACCACCAATGCAGGCACATGGTTGGCACTCAGCAAAAACACGTTTGTAAAATAATATTTGTAAAAACCGAAACACGTTCAATGTATAAATGCTCACATAGGGATGGTTAATTAGTAATGTGATTCTCTGTTGGACCCTCCCTAGCTTCCTGTCGTCATTGGTGATTGGGTTGGAGAAGGCAGAGGAAATCTGTTGGCCTCTAATGCTCATGGTTCTCTGATTGGGACCCCTCAGCATATTGCACTGACCAATATATCTTTGTGGGACAGACCGATTGCACATTTCTTAGGCTCTAGAAGCACACGCTAGTTTTGCACACAGGCTCCAGAGCCAGGTACCTTGTGTTCATACGCTCCATGACTTGACATCTGTGTGACCACAGGCAAGTCACATAAACATGCTTGGCCTCAATTCTTCATCTGTACCATGGGGACAATAACAGTAACAACTGATGGGACCATTGTGATGATTGATTGAGCTAAGATATGCACCTGGCATGTGATATGTATTGTATCGGTCAGCCACTGTTATTTCCACCTTGAGACGCAGGCAGGTATGGCCCCTACCTGGGTGATGGAGCGGACAGACCCTGGGAACTGGGAGCAGGGTGAGAGGGGGCAGTGCAGGGATGAGAACAGGCTGTGGAGGAAGGGAGGAAGTTCGGCAGTCTGGCATGGCAGCCGGAATAGGGTACATACGGGGAGGGGGTCAGGAAGGACAGGTGCATAGCTGCAGAGTGTGTATCTGGAGGTCGTAACTTGAGTCTCCACAGGCTGGGATCAAACATGAACCCGGGGTCTCTGCACGAGAATGGAAAAGGCAAATCAGAGGCTCAGACCTGGAAGGTCTAGCACAACAGAAAGAATTCTTGATTCATTGTTCTTTCCCAACCTTCGGCGGCTTGGTGGTGGGTGGGTGGTGGTAAAAATCCCTGTTCCTCCCCAGTGTTTTGTAAAACACCACATTCACCTACACATGCAGACCAAGCTCCTTAGGGCCAGCCTGGTGTCCCCGCCCCCATGCCCACACCCCCAGGAGCCACCAAAACATGACTTAAATCCACCTCTTGCCCCACCACCTGGGCCAGGCCACTGTCACCACATGACTGGAGAGCTGGCAGGACCCTTCCCTCTGGTCGCCTATCTGTTCTCCCAACAGGCAGGCAGATGATCTTTTTAAATGTAAATGCAACCACACCCTTAAAACTCTCACTGCTTCCTATTGCCCTTGGAATCAAAGCAAATTTCTTCCTTTAACCTTCAAGGTCCTTAGTCATCGGGGCTCTGCTACCTTCATCTGCCACCCCATTCCTTCTTACATCCAGTGGTGTAAGCCCACCATCCTACTTCCCAAACAAGCCAGGGTTTTAACACGTTGTGGCCCGTTGCACAGGCTGTTCCCTCTGCTGAGAACTCTCTGCTCTCCAGTTTTTCCTTGGCCCAAGCCTCCTGGTTATTCAGATCTCAGCTCCAGTGTAAGACCTCCCCCCTTACCATCTATGCCAGAGAGGCATCCTCTACAAGGCACCCCGTTCGTGGTACAGAAAAACCCCAGGAATGTTGGGGCCCCACCCATCACAGTGGGAAGGAGAGCCTGTAGAAGCGGGGATGGCCTGGCTTGCTCACAATGGTTCCCCCAGTGCCTGGAACAATGCCTAACACGTAGTTGGTGTTCAGCAAGTCTTTTGTCAAGTGAGCAGCTTAATCATTCAAGCAGGAGATACCCCAGGGCCTGGAGTGGTTCAACTGGATGTTGCCAAGTCACTGGCTGGGGATGGAAATCTATGTGCGAGCCATGACAGATAGGCACAGCCACTCGAACGGAGCAAGTTCAAATGGCAGAGGGTCTGCTGGATCTAATCATCCTGTCAACAAAGCTCTAGTGACCCCTGCATGAGCAAGGCAATAAGGAGTAAGGGCACAAAAATGAGCAAAATGTGGTCTCTGCCTTAAGGAAACTCCTGGGTTCATGGGAACACAAGACACAAGCAGGGTTGTGGTCCTGTGTGCTAAGCACCATGATATGGTTAACATTCAGGAGACAGTGTTGCACACAAGCAGGAGTTGTCATCTCAACTCCACTTAGAGCCCAGGAGGGCTTCACAGAGGAGAGGGCACTTGAGCTGGGTCTTGATGGCTAAGAAGGAGTTCCTAGGAAACGTGTTGGACCTGGCAGGGTAGAGCCCTAAGACCCTGTGAAGTCCACGAAATCTATCCCTCTGCTTCCCCAGCTAAACCTTCTCACCACCAGTTCTGCCAATTGTCTCCCTCTCTCCTTGATATCGCCTTTCAAATCACGTCTTTCATCTGAAACACCTTTGAAGCTCCGCAGGCTAGCTCTCTTCCACCGTTCAAAGTAACTCCTGAAAACGCTTCCTCTCGGCAGTGAGCAGGCACTCTGATCCGTCGCTGGTGGGAGGTTACATTGGTGCACCCTTCGGGAGAGTAATTTAGAAAACTGTTCCAGAAGTCTTTTTTAAATGACCATACATTTATTATTCTTAAAAAACAAATTCTGCTTTTGGAAATCTATCCCAAGGAAGAGATTCTAAACTTGGAAGGGGAGGGAGGAAAGCTTTATGTGTACATGTTCCTATATATACTAGTAATGTCAAGAACAACCTATATGTTTCAATTATAAGGAAATAAATATCTTCAATTTTTTCATGTGGTGGAATATTATGTAGCCATTATAAAGGGCATTTTCTTAGAATAGGAAAGAGCTCTGAGAAATACCGTGAGATAATAAGTGAAATAAGATTTCAAGATTTGGGGACGCCTGGGTGGCTCAGTGGGTTAAGCGTCTGTGGTCATATCAGGTCATGATCCTGGGATTAAGCTCTGCATTAGGTTCCCTGCTCAGTGGAGAATCTGCTTCTCCCTCTCCCTCTGCTGCTCCCCCTGCTTGTGCTCTCTGTCTGTCTGTCTCTCTGTCAAATAAATAAATAAAATATTTTTTAAAAAGATTTCAAGATTTGCAGGCAATATGAGCATAACTGTGTGAAAATTTCTTTGTTGTGGTGTCTTGTGGCAGTGCTGAGAATGGTTGAGGAGAGCCATGTGCCGCAAGGTGATCGCTGGCAGATGCTCAGGGTGATGTGCCGGAAGCACCGGGTCCGCTTCCCAGCAGTGGTTCAACATGCTGTGAAAACCCAAACTGAAAGCAGCTCTTGCATTAAGTGGGTTTCAAGGGCTCACACCGCTGGAACAGCTTGTCTGCTCCCAGTCCCGCATTCACTCCCCTTGGAGAGTACAGGCTCGGGTCCCCCAAGGCATGGAAGAAGACAGAGACTATGAGTCAGAGAGAAAAGGTAGTAAGACAAGACTGATGATGGAACTCTCTGACAGGAGCCTGTTAGGGACACCCCACAGAAAGCAGCACCATCCACAGACATCGGCAGGTGGAGATTTGACTCCCGGTTTTTAAGCCAGGCATATTTCATAGGTAACAAGTTATTGAGTCTGGAGAGAAGTATATGAACCTGGAGGACAAGATGCCAAGTGAAGCAAGCCAAACACAGAAGAACAGATAGTCCATGATTCCAATTAGAGGAGACAGCTAACGTAGTCAAAGTCGTAGAAGCAGAGAGCAGAAGGGAGGTTGTCATTGGGAACTGGGGGGAGGAGGAATCAGAGGGTACAAAGTCTCAGGTATGCAAGATAAACAAATCCTAGAGTTCTTCTGGACAGCATGGATAGCTGTCCATGGATAGCCAACCAAACTGTAGATCTCACATTGTTTTCTTATAACCAAGTATATACAGAGAGAGAGAGAGAGAGAGATTCTTTATAACCAAGTATATACAGAGAGAGAGAGAGATTCTTAAGAAGAACTTGGAGAAAGTTGCCTAAACCCAACTGAACCATCACACACCAGTTAGAAGTTCTGAGAACTTTTTTTAAAAAATATTTTATTTATTTATTTGATAGAGAGAGACTAGAGGGTGGGCATAAGCAGGGGGAGCAGCAGGCAGAGGGAGAGGGAGAAGCAGACTCCCCACTGAGCAGGGAGCCTGACACGGCGATGTGGTGCTTGGTGCTTGATCCCATGACCTGAGCTGAAGGAAGATGCTTAACAGACCAAGCCACCCAGGCGCCCTGGTCTGAGCACTTTAGCCAGATGCTCTGATACTGAGCTATAGAAAACTCCAGGAGAGGGGCAGCATGGGCCCAGAACACAAGATGCCAACCACCCCTGAACCAGGCCAGCCTCCAACCTTCCTGGTCAAGAGTTCATACTTCTAGTATTTGTTTATATTGTGTACCGAATTAAGTCATATTATTTTTACCTTGAGAACAAAAAGCAAAGTCTTTGAAATTCTGGATAGATGATGATAGATAGATAGATAGATAGATAATAGATAGATGGATAGATATCGAGATAGATAGATAGATAGATAGATAGATAGATACAGAGAGAGATGATGATGATAGGTAGTCTGAATTATTAGAGTCAAGATAACGTTCCATAAAGTGACAAAAACAATCAGAACATAAAGGAGGTCCCCTTACAGACTGTGTTTTCTTAAGTATCAATTCAAATTCAAATTTTATTTTTTAAGATTTTTTTTTAATTTATTTATTTGACAGATAGATCACAAGTAGGCAGAGAGGCAGGCAGAGAGAGAGGGGGAAGCAGGCTCCACGCTGAGCAGAGAGCCCGATGCGGGGCTCGATCCCAGGACCCTGTGATCACCACCCGAGCCGAAGGCAGTGGCTTAACCCACTGAGCCACCCAGGTGCCCCCAAATTTTATTTTTTAATTTTTATTTATTTTTTATTTCTTTTCAGTGTTCCAGAATTCATTGTTTAGGCAAGACACCCAGTGCTCCATGTAATATGTGCCCTCCACAATATCCACCACCAGGCTCACCCACCCCCTCACTCCCCCTCCCCCTCCAAAACCCTCAGTTTGTTTCTCAGAGTCCACAGTCTCTCATGGTTCGTCTCCCCCTCCGATTTCCCCCAACTCACTTCTCTCCATCTCCCCATGTCCTCCATGTTATTTCTTATGTTCCACAAATAAGCAAAACCATATGATAATTGACTCTCTCTGCTTGACTTATTTCACTCAGCATAATCTCTTCCAGTCCCATCCATGTTGATACAAAAGTTGGGTATTCATCCTTTCTGATGGAGCCATAATACTCCATAGTGTATATGGACCATATCTTCTTTATCCATTCGTCCATTGAAGGGCATCTTGGTTCTTCCCACAGTTTGGCGACTGTGGCCATTGCTGCTATGAACATTGGGGTACAGATGGCCCTTCTTTTCACTACATCTGTATCTTTGGAGTAAATACCCAGTAGTGCAATTGCAGGGTCATAGGGAAACTCTATTTTTTAATTTCTTAAGGAAATTAAGAAATTGTTTTCCAAAAACAATTTGTTTGGAAATTTTTTTTCCATTGTTTTCCAAAGTGGCTGCACCAACTTGCATCCCCACCAACAGTTTAAGAGGGTTCCCCTTTCTCCACATCCTCTCCAACACTTGTTGTTTACTGTCTTGTTGATTTTGGCCATTCTAACTGGTGAAAGGTGGTATCTCAGTGTGGTTTTGATTTGAATCTCCCTGATGGCTAGTGATGATGAACATTTTTTCATGTGTCTGTTAGCCATTTGTATGTCAGATTATGGTTTTAAAAACTTTTATTCATACTGGGTAGGATGTATTAAAACACCTAGATAAGCAGGAAGAAAGAGCTGGCTAGAGAAATATATAAGGTGCTAACAGTGATTGACTTTAGGTGATGAAGCTGGGCAATTTGTCTTAATTTCATTTTTCTGAATTATACCAATTTTCCTTAATTCTCATGTATTGCTTTCATATTCTTAAAAGAAAACCTGCCCTTGGCACAGATTCCGTCACAAGTGAGTTGGCAGGGAGGGGACGGGGGGCAGTATGGTGCAGTCCCATCACCCACACGTGGGATCGATAACAGACGGTTCTCATCACTGTACCCTGGCTGCCCGATCATCATCTCCGACACTTCATGTCACCGTGATACTTGTTCTGTTTGGATGTGATATGGTTTTGCTCTAGTGCCGTCGTTCTGATGCCTCCATCTCAAAACTTAGCTTCTACTAATGTTATTCCATTCCTAGACCTGATCAGCAGCCGGGGCTAGGAGTCAGCATCCTGGCTGCCGTTCCTGTCCTGCCCTCTATCCCTACACCTGATAACTAGGCTATTCCAGTTAGGGGCTGAGGCAGGCGGGGTGTATCAATGTCCCAAATCAGTGGCCTTCCTGGATCTGTGCACCTTGCAATGGATGTTGTCAGCCCACTCGCATGCACACGCGTACACACACACACACACACACACACATCTAAAGATGATGTCTCTTTCCCCGTGCTTGAATCCAGACTAGCCCTGTGAATTGCTTTGATCAGTAGAATGTGACAGAAGTGACAGGGCATAAGCCTAGTCCTTAAAAGTCTCTCATCTGTAAGACAAGGATAATCAAACCCACTTGAAGGTCATCTCAGGATTAAAGCAAATGTCACTTGTCACTTGTAAAGCATCTAATGCAAAGCAGGCACTCAATACATGGTCTCCTTCTTTGGCTTCCTTCTTGAACAGAAATAAATGGCCAGCCTGTATTTATTTATATTCAGGACAAGATCCAGACAACTAACCTCAAAGAAATGTAAGGGAGAGAAAAGATTCACAGGGTGTCTGTTTCCTAGAACCATGGTTTTGATTTTGGAAATAGAAACAAATTGATATTTTGAAAAAAAAAATTGTGTCTAATTCTTCCATTTTAGAGATAGAGGAAAACTGATGCCCAGAAAAGCAAAATGACTTGAACAAAGTCACACAGAGAGTTAAAGATCTTGTGCTAGAACCCAGTGTATTAATCAGCTGCTGCTATGTAACAAACATCCACAAGTCTGGGCAGCTTCAAACACCCATCACGGATTCGCATGCACAGACCTGTAAGTTAGCTAGGGCATGCTGCCTGAGGGGGCTCTTCCCAGGGGAATGGCTGCTGTGAGAGAGCGCCACCGCACAAACAGATTTCAAACATTTTTTACATCCATATCTGCTAACTTCGCATTTCCAAAGCAAGTCACAAGGCCAAGCCCAACACCAGTGGGATGGGAGAGGATATCTCATTCAGGGAGGCTGACTCAGCCCGAGGTGTTCTCTTGCGGTAGTTAAACATAGAGTGAGAACATCAATGCCTCAGGAGCAGGCAAGTCATGTACAAGAGTCAAGTGAGTTTTTTTTAATTATTTTATTTATTTGAGAGAGAGGGTACAAGCAGGGGACCAGCAGAGGGAGAGGGAGAAGCACATTCCCCAATGAGCAGGGAGCCCAACACGGGGCTTGATCCCAGGACCCCGGGGATCATGACCTGGGTCAAAAGCAGATGTTTGACTGACTGAGCCTCCCAGGCACCCCTAGGGTCAAGTGCTTTACTTTTTTGTGGTTTTTTTTTTAAGATTTCATTTATTTACTTGACAGAGAGAGACAGAGATCACAAGGAGGCAGAAAGACAGGCAGAGGGAGAGGGGGAAGCAGGCTCCCTGCTGAGCAGAGACCCTGATGCAGGGCTCTATCCTAGGACCCTGAGATCATGACCTAAGCTGAAGACAGAGGCTGAACCCACTGAGCCACTGTGACTGTTTCTCCAGGGGTCTGGAGCAGGCTGTGACCAGGACAAGTGGTGTTAAGACATTTCTTTATAAAGAAAGCTTCCTGGTTCTTTTTTTTTTAATTTTTATTGTGCTATGTTAATTACCATACAATACATCATTAGTTTTTGAAAAAACTTCCTGATTCTTAAATCACTGAACAGACCAACAGAATGAGCCCATGGGCCACATGTCCATAGGCCCTGCTCTTCACCACCATACCCTTCCCTAAGGATCCCATTGGTCCTTTTGTAATTAAGGCTCTCAGAGTGGGTCCCTGGGAACATTCGCAACAGTCAGACCATGAAGACAGGCGGAATGGCAACCCCACCTCCTGAGCTGAGGTCAAGTAACAGGTGCCTTGGGATCATATGGAAGCTGAGTGGTCTCAGGGAGATGGGATACAGAGAAGAATCACAATCTTGATTCTTAGCAGCAAGCACCTTCCTTCCATCAGGCCTCCATATACAAAGATCTGCAAAAGGAGTTTTCATTCCACATATCTTTCCAGGTCAAGCATTTCTAATCTGAGCTAAGTTGGCAAAGACTCCTACCTCAGCATCTGGGCTTTTTAGCATCCTAGACACTGTTGTGAGGAACTTCACTGAATTCTCTGGCTGAGGAGTAACAGAATTATAAAAATAATGATGATAAAACCTACCCTATCCAGTACGGAGCCCTTACTCTCTGCCAAACATCATTATAAGCATCTTACATGTATAAAGACATTGAATCTTCTTAACTGTCCCATGATAGAAGTATTGTTATCCCATTTTACAGAAGAAGAAACTGAGACACAGACAGGGGAAGTAATGGGCCTAAAGTCAGACAGGAAGGCATCCATCTATCTCAAAAAATAATTCTGAAAGAGCCAATGACTCGGCCCTCAGAAACATTCAGAGAGCATCCAAAGTCACTTTTCCAAAACCCAAAGAGAGTTATTAAACCTCTACTCTATGGTCAATGGGACTTAGAGAATCTTCACAAGAGCCCTATGAGGTGTATCTTATTCTCATTTTCACCAGAGGATGATAAGGCTCAGAGATTTGAATTCTTCCACTCCACTGACTAGACCATGGAGAATGAGGGATTGGAACTCGCCACTGTCTGGCTCTACCAGAATGTTCAGGAATGAGGCTCTAGAATTCTTACTTCCCTTCCGCCCAGGCCTCACTCCTTATCAAAGCCCCCAGAGTCATCATAGCCTCCCCAGAGCCAAGTCCGGAGACCCCAGAAGACAGGGCCTTTGTTCTCATTGTTTTCCCCACCAAGCATTGTGCCTGTTTCTCCAGGGGTCTGGAGCAGGCTGTGACCAGGACAAGTTTTCCTTCCTTTTGGCACCCTCCACCTCCCCCTCACAAAACCCAGATTCAGCTTGCTTTTTAATGCCTAAGTAAGGCCCTTCACCTAAAACCCCAGGGCTCTAGAGATTTTAGGATCATCGTGAAGCTGAGAGAGGAAATACTCCACTCTCATTTTACCGAGAGGGAAACCGTAAAGTTCCATGAGAACGCCAGCCCTCTGATGGCTGACCCTCCGCTCGCACTTTTGTTTGGTTGGGTTCTGCCGCTACGACTGTTGTTTATACCACACATGTGAGGACTATATCTGACTTACATGTTCTCTGCTTGTCTGTTTTGTATCTCATCTGTCAGAACAACATCAAATAATCAGACATTCAAGCCAGAGGCGCCCTCAAGAATGCACTGGGCACAATGCCTTCATTTCCCTGCTGAGGAGCTGAGAGCAGAAAAAAGTGAAAACTTGGCCAAAGCCCCCGTACCCACCATAGTAGCGCTGGAGGGAGCCACGGACCCCTGAGCTATAAGAGCAACCTCTTCCTGCTCTCCCAAAAGTAGGAGGCAAACTTCTGTTGTCCTCACTTCTAGACTCGTCTGATAAAAGCCAGCTGGATAGAGTAGAGACCATCATCTGTGCAAAGTGAGCAGACCGGCTCTGAAACAGACAGCCCCCGCCAATGAACTCTCCACGGTAAGGCAGGTTGGGCAGAGGAATACGTAGGTGCACAGTGAATAAAATTAAAGTAACAGGAATAGCTAAAATAGGTTGCATTCTCAGCAGTTGGCATGTACTAACCACTTTGATCCTCACAACAGTCTACCATGGATGGAAGCATTACTATTACCCCTATTTTACAGATAAGAGAACCAAGGCACATGAGATAAAAAACACTTTGCCCAAAGTCACACAGCCAGTAGATGAAAAAGCCAGGATTCAAGCCCAGGCTCTCTGGCTCCAGAGGGCATGGCCATGACCATTGTACCATGCAACCTTAGGTCATGCTTCTCTTCCGGATGGTCCGCTCCTTGAGCCCCAGGGCCATGCCTCATTCACTTGTCTTAGTCCCTCTAGGCTGCTGTAACAAATATCACAGATCGGGTGGCTTATCAGTAATAGATTTCTCTTTCTCACAGTTCTGGAGCCTGGAAGTCCCAGATTAGGCTGCCAGAATGGTCACAGACGTGTGTCCTCACATTATATGGCAGGGGTGGGCCTGCTCCATGGAGCCTCCTTCATGCTGGCATTAGTCGCATTCATGAGGCTCTGCCCCCATGACCCAAGCACCTCCCAAAGGCCCCACCTCCTAATACCATCCCCCAGGACATAAGGATTTCAACATATGAATTAAGAGATGGAGGGACATGAACATTCGGACCATAACACCATCTCATCCCCAGGGCCCAGCAGGGCACTCCGAACTGAAAATTTATTGACTTTATTTAAACTAAATTGAAGGCCTTTTTTCACAAGGCCAGGAGAAAGTTGGCTTAACTGGGGGACCCTGAGGAAGTGGCTTGCTCTAAAGGAGTGCGTCTACAAATGAGGGTGTTAGTACCGACACCATTGTGTTGCTGGGATTGTTACTTCCGACAACGTTGGAGAAGAACATTCCTGTTCCCATGCCTGGCACATGATGAGCTAGCTGTTAGCAGTGATAATTCTTGTTATTAACAGGGAAGGGGAAGCAAGACATGAAAACAAACCCCAGTGGTGCTCAGAAGAGGTTAAGACAGAGATGTGGAAAGACAGAGACCACAGCTGCTCCCACAGTGGGGAAACGGGGCGCCTGCAGCTGAGCCCTAAGTCAAAAAAGCAAATATAGATTCTCATCTGAGTCTCCAAGCCCACTCCTGCTCTGGGATCCAAGGACACCTGGATTCCCTGGGCCTGGCTCTGCCACAGTGACCTTGGACGAGTCACTCCGCCTCCCTGGGCCCCAGCTTCCTCATCTATAAAACAAGGAGCTCGAATTAAATGATCTCCAGGCCTCCTTCCAGCTTTAAATAATAATCACAGTAAATGACTGGAAACCAAATGTCTTTCAGGCCATCTGGCTGGTTGGTGGGGAAACCAGTGCAGGGCTTTACGAGTTGGGGGTTGGGAACAGGCTCTAAATTGCAATGATAGCTGTGGAGAGGTTTTGTTTATTGTGACAGTAACTCACAGTTCCATGGTGTTCTATAGCTCATAGCAGCATCCTGCCCAGAGTTTCATATCTTCTATGCAGCCCTCCCTTCCCTCCACCCTGCCACGTGGGCAGCCACACTCTGTACAAGATGAAGATGAAGAACCTTCCAAGAGAGGACCTGGAAGCTGTTCAGCAGCAAGTCACACAGGCCAAGACCTGCTGGTTTAAGGAAAGAGGAGCTTAGAAGTGGGCAGTTGCAGGCAGGCCATGGCAGCTGGGCTGGGTGTGGGGGCGGGGGGGGGGGGGGTCCCTGTGATCACCAGGCACTCTCTCCAACCATCCTAAAATGGCTCAGACATCCAGCTGGGGTCAGGAAGGAGGGAGGAGAGATGGGTGCTCTCTCCCAGGAGAGCCAGGCCTCCCCCAGAAGCCCTCTCAGCACCCTTGTCCCTCACGTTTCATTGCTAATGTCATGTCACCTGGCCAGTCCGGCTGCAAGGGCATCTACAAAAGTCCTTTTTCTTTCCTATTCTGGTGCTGGGGCTGTCATAACAAAGGACCACGGACCTTAGCCAATGGCATCTTACCCACCAGTCCGGACACTAGAAATCCAAGATCAGGGTGTCCGTGGGTTTGCTTCCTTCTGAGAGCTGTGCAGGAAGGATGCTCTACCCGTGGCTTTGGGTGGCTGTCCTCTCCTTCTCCCTGTGACATTTTACACTACCTTCTCTCTCTGCACCTGTGTCCAGATTTCCCTCTTCATAAGGCGTCAGGACTATTCCAGTAGGGACCTTCGTAACTGGGTTACCTCCGTGAGACTCAATTCCAAAGAAAGTCACATTACTTGGGTTAGGACTTCAAGCCATGAATTTGGGGGGACACAGGTCAACCCACAGCATTGCCTCTAGAGTGGAGGCAACAGGGGTTGGCCAACGAGGAATGTCCCCTGAGAGTTGAGGGATTTGCTCCAAAGAGAGTAAGCGGCAACACTGTGATTCACATTCAGGTCCTGACTGGAAGTTTGGGGAATGCCTCTCTGGAGCCTTCCTGCCCCTCTTTTAGCCTCTGGTTAACAGAAGACAGTATTGTATGATGGTAGAGAGAACAAATGAGATTCCGATTCCCAGGGTGGACATGCATGCTTTCTGTGTAACCGTAAGCAAGCTGCTTCACCTCTCGGGCTTCCATGAATGAAGAGAGGTATACAAGATCTAACAACGACAAGCTGAGCCCCCTTCTATCTCTGAGGCACTGTTCTGTGCTGATAGTGACATTACAGAAATAAAAGTACCTGTAAAATAGTGTTCTCTTGAGGATTTGACGAGACAGCCCAGGTAAGTAAAATCCTCGTTCTCTGGTGTTTAGCACTAGCAAGCAATCAGGAAATGGTATTATTACCATCAAGGTAATTCCTATTAGCCACTCTTCCTCTGTCGGTGCCTGGGAGCTCTGGGACTGTGCTTTATAGCCCAATCCCTGCACATGTCAGGACAATGGATGTAGGTCAGCTGTGGACAGCGCGGCTGGCGGGCACAGAAGCTCGCTGCCCAAGATGACCTGGGAGCCACCTACTGCTCCCAGGTGAGCTGTGTGCTTACTGGCCCAGAAGTCTGCAGAAGGAAGCCACTTTTCCCATGATGCCCTGCAGATCAGGAACCATGGCGAGGCCAGAACCAGGAGCCTCCAGCAATGTCGTAAAAAAGTGAGCTGGAGCAGGAGGGAGCATGAGCCCCTCTGGGAAGACAGTAATGGGACATAAACAATTTTCTTCGAGACACTGGGTTCAGAGCAGGATATTTCAACATGAAGAGTTAAGGTCTGTATCAAAGCAGAAAAGGCAGGACCAAATGGCCATGACCTTCAACAGATTAGAGGGAAATATCTAACATGAGCATCAAATACTGAGTGTCAGACACTTTATGAACTGTGTCTCCTTGAGTACCTGTGACAACCAAGAGAGGTAAAGGGTGAAACAGCTAAAGAGGAAAGTTAGCAGAATGGTCAGATAAAACTCGGATGTGAATCCCAGCTCAGCTGTTTGATTCTTAAATCCTGTGCTATCTCTGGCAAATCGCTTTACCTCTCTGAGCTGGTTTCCTTGTTTATAGAAAGTGGTGAGCACCCAACATGCATAATGAACAGGAAATGACCAAGAAACGGGCTTAATAAAGAGCAGCTGCCGCTGGTGTGGTTTCTTTCTTTCTTTTTTTTTTTTTTTATTTGAAAGAGAGACAAAGTGAGAGAGCATGAGAGGGGAGGTCAGAGGGAGAAGCAGACTCCCCACGGAGCTGGAAGCCTGATGTGGGACTCGATTCCAGGACTCAGGGATCATGACCTGAGCTGAAGGCAGTCACTTAACCAACTGAGCCACCCAGGCACCCCTTTTCTTATTCTTATCGCTGCTGCCATTCTAACTATTAAGTAGATCTCGGTGCCAAAGGACATTTTGGATGATCCTGACTCGCTCTACTGAAAGGCTTCTTGGCTGTTTGCTTATAATGATGTGTCCTTCATCTCTAAACACATGAAACAAGCACATGGATACCAGGAGACCAAGTTGTTTTGTTCTCGGAGGTAATTTATATAAGTCATAGCAAGTGATCTGGGAAAGGAAAAAAAACGTAATAAAGGAAGCCCTTCCTCTTGGGAATGAAAATGGTAAGTCTCCTATTGTCAGCTGATCTTCCCTGCCCCCTGCACCACCACCCAGAATGGGGAGAGATTTCCAGTCTGCTCGGAGGAAGGAGGCTTCACCAGCAAAGGGTTGGTGATATTGGCTTTCTTCTTAATACTATCTTGAGTAAGAAACAAAGACTTTGTTCTAAATTTTAAAACAATTTTCTAATAAATGTCTCTCTTGGTATTCTGAAGGTTTTATGCAATGCCTTCTGAGCAGAATAAATTCTGTGACAAGCAAAGATAATTTTTGCCCCAAACTCCCCTAAAACAGAACTCTCCCCATTTTCTGTATAAAGAAACTGAGGCACAACCAGTATAGGCGACCTGCCAATACACAACAGGCTTGGCTTTTGAGGTCACAGCTGTCCATCCTCCAAGGACACATGAGCATCTCACCCCTCTCCTTCCTTTAGACTGAGAACTTATGCTTTCAGCAGCTTTGGAGCCCAGGACTAGAGTTTCTGCCTTGAAAGGCAAGTCTTTCCCAGCACATGAAAATAATAGTAATTGCTAACCTGCAAATGCCAACCTCCCCAGTCCAGTCCCCATGCTAAATTTTTAGATTTACTTAATCTCTAACAACGCTTTGAGCTGGGCCCAGTGCAAAATAAAACGCAGGGCCTTTGTTCAAATATCATTAAAAAATTCAAGGGACACCTGGGTGGCTCAGTGGGTTAAAGCCTCTGCCTTCCGCTCAGGTCATGATCTCAGGGTTCTGGGATCGAGTCCCACATCGGGCTCTCTGCTCAGCGGGGAGCCTGCTTCCCCCCCACCTTCTCTCTCTCTGCCTGCCTCTCTGCCTACTTGTGATCTCTCTCTGTCAAATGAATAAATAAAAATCTTAAAAAATAAAAAAATAAAAAAATAAAATTCAAGGCAGCTACAGCAGAATATAAAACCAAGCATGGACCCCTTCTAAGCATGGGGTCTCTAAGCCCCTTGGGTATCCGTGTACCCATTCTATTTGTGCAGAGATGAAGAATTGATTATCCCATGCAAATAGCCAAGAAATCTTTTAGCAGAATGAGTCAGGATTGTCTAAACTTTCCTGTCCAACTACACAGATCTAGACATCTACACAGTTGATAGACATGACAGGACGGCTGGCTTGAAGGTCCTGAAGACAGGTAGGCAGGTAAAGGGAAGAACATTGGAAGTGGCTTCAGAGATGGGTCCAATGGAGCATCTGACAAGGTGGCTGTCTGGAGATAAGCTCAGAAGAATGAGGTGGGGCCAGCACTGGCCGGGACCTGGAGGAACCAGTCTCTGTCTTGTAGGTGATGGAGCGTTCTAACGGAAATGGTGATCTGTGAGCACAATCACTGGGTTGTATGAGCTTATCTAAAAGATGGGAGTCCAAGCAGAGAAAGTGGAGATGACCAAATTAGGGGGTGTCATGAGGGTTGCATTAGGCAGGAAGGGCTTCATGAGATGATGAGACACTGTCTGGGGAAAGAAAAAGAATGAGAAGGAAAACAGGGTCTTTCATCTCTGGTCTCTCCAAGTACCAGGTGAAATCTGGAACCCCAGCTGGCAGTGGAAGTCTCTGCCACAGAAGCTATTGAGGGAAGGCCTCATCTGTGTGTGGCCAGCAAGAACAATGCCTTCCATCTCTGTGGGGAACCAGAACAGCCTTAAACACCCCTAAAGTCACACCATTGTTTCATATGGGGGTACTGTTTTCCCATTATCCAGTGTGGCGAAGATCTCTTACCCTCTCATTGCCGTCCCTACCTGCCACCCATGCTGGACCAGGCACCACCATCTATTATGTCCCTGTGCAGCCCTGGGTTCTATACCCTTCCATGATGCACACCCCTGGGGACTTTATCCCTCTGGGACTGGCCCACATTCACTCCCCTATTTCCAGCCTGTATCCCCTCCTCAGCTGTGATATTCCACACTGCCCCCAGAGGTAGATAACAGATTCTGAAGTTCCCTCCAGCATGACTTAGGGTCTCCCCAGCCCACCCCATGCTATACTCTCTTTAATGGACACCCAGGATTCTGGGACTGGGCCTCAGAAGCCCTACTGCATAGCCCTGCCTTTCTGAAACTCACCATGGTCTCATGAACCAGCTGTCTCCAGCTCAATAAGATGATGGCCTTAAGCTTTGGGATCAAGTCAGCCAGTCCCAAAAGGAGAAGGTCACATAGTTATAACCCTGTTTCTGTGTCATTCTGTAGTTTAGATGTAGATTATATCCATCAGACTCAGAATGCTGAGGCCCAGCCGAGACCACTGGAATCAGGAGCAGGTGAGGGTCCTGTGATTCCCAAGCCACAGCATTCCCACCCACTCGGGACCCCATTCTAGTGGTCTAGTCCAGCTCTGCCTGGATCACACTTCGGTTTGCTGGCTCACCTGCGTTATGTCCCAGGGCTGGAAATTGGGGATTCAGCACACCTAGACCTTATATCTAACCCTCAGGTCATTCCTAGTGTTTGTTGCTCTCCTCCTCCCTGGTCCCAGATAGGCCCCTCCCTGTGCCTCAGGCTGTTGACTGAGTGGGTCCCCACCCAACAGACCCCTCACCAGTAACTCCCCCTTACTGAAGCCCACATGCTTCTTGTAAAGTCAGCCCCAGCCTGTCACTGCTCTACACCTTGCTGCCCACCCATTCAACGACTTCAACAAGCCCTACTGCCAAAATTGGGTTTGACATGGATGCAGCCCCTCAGACCCTATACCTGGTCATTCCAGCTGTCCCTTCCAGAGCCTGATTCTATGGCCAGACTGGTTTCCCAGCTCTCACAGTGCATGGTCCCAGCTCCCTTTCCCACCAGTGGGGCCTGTACTGTCAAACCCCCAGCGAGCTAATTGCCAAGCTGCCCCAACACAAGCAACACCACCATCCCCAGAAGGCCCTATTCACCGTGCCCACACCAAGCACAGAAATCCAGACAAGAAGGGTGCCTGGGTGGCTCTGTCGTTTGAGCATCCGACTCTTGATTTCAGCTCAGGTCGTGATCTCAGGGTCATGAGATAGAGCCCCACATCAGGCTCCATGCTCAGTGGGGGGTCTGCTTGAGACTCTCTCCCTCTCCCGCTGCCCCTCCCACCCCATCCCTCTTTCTCTTTCTCAAATAAATAAATAAATAAATCTTAAAACAAAACAAATAAACAAAGAAATACAGAAAAGAGAGAGTTAACGCAAGCAGGAACCCCCACCAGCTCCACCAGCTTCATCCATTTGGGAATTAACCATTCATCCATTTCTTCATAGTTAACAAATATCTGTCGACCAAGCTCCATATGCCAGACACTGGAGCATTGTAGGGAACAAGAGACAGAGGATCTGTCTTCATCATGTTTAGCATCTAGTGGGGACAGCAGGCTTCAGAGGGTCACCCCAGACACTGCAGGACCTTTGCACTGGCAGTGAGAGCTGCAGAGGAAATGCACAGCCCTGGTTCACAGAACACAGAAGGACCTGTGACTTGCCCTCCGTTTTTCTCAGCTGAACGTGACAAGGAGACTGAAACTGATCTGTCTGATTCACAGATTCTTGGGTATTACTTCTTTGCCCTTAACTTAGGGACAAGCCATAATTTTATGATTCAAGTACAAATAAAAAGCAACCTACCACCTTCTGAATTATCACCATCAGTTCTATTAATGGCTTTCATCTCCTCGGAAAGAAAGAAAAACACAGAAGAGAATTCTCTGGATAGATAAATGCCAAGTCTTGTTTCCCGATTGTGGTTCACATTACAGAAAGGAGTCAGGAAATAGAAGTCAGGCGCCTTTGGGATTTCACAGACCCCATGCATTTTCCTAATTCAAATAGGATAAGCCTCAGAGGCCCTTAATGCAAGATGGTTTTTAAGCATTTCCCAGCTCCCTGGGAAGATAAAACCACTTCCTTCATCAGGATTATTCAACAGTGACACTACTGCTTAGCATGGGGATAGAGAGCACTTGAATTTCTCCCCTGGCCTCACCCACCCATGCTGACCCTTTTTTCTCCTGGGGTGATTTGCATTTAGGCAAAATCCACCCAGAGCTCACTCCCACTTCCTTTCCTGGCCTCTTCCCATCCTGTCTTCCTGTGACCCATGCCCCGTGCCTCAAATGCCTGCAGCCACTGGCCTCCCCTGGGCCCCCTCCAGAGGGGCCTCACACTCTGGGAACTGAGGCAGATGATGAAATCCCTCTGTCCCTCAGTTTCCCAAGCAGGAAAAGGAAGATAACCATCATATCTCCCTGAATGGGTTTTGTGAGAATTTAATGAGGGAATTCAGATCAGGCCCTTGGACAGTGCTGGCTTGTCTGGGCCACATAGAAAGGTTAGCTATTGTTGATAATAACAGTAGTCACTACACATGCTTTTCAGGATTCATGTGAAAACCAAATGGAGGAATGGTTCTGGACAAGGCATTTTGTACTCTGAGGTCTGAGAGAAGTCTCCAGCTTTGAGGTCAGTGAGCAGGTGTCATAGGAACAAGGGAGCAGGGACTGAAAGTACAGAAGTGGTCCTCAGAGATGGCCCCCTAGGACGAGGACTGGGCCCATTTTTAATCACTACTGTTTCCCCAGAGCACAGTGTTGGGTCCAGCATAAAGTTGAGACCTAGTAGTTATTGTGGGAAGGAAGGAGGGAAGGGGGAGAGAGAGGGAGAGAGGAGGGGAGAGGGAAGGAGGGTAAGAGGAAGGGAGAGATGGAGGGAGGGAGGGAAGAAGAATGGAGGAAGGGAGAGGGAGGGAAGGGAGAGGGGGGAGGGGGGTAGAAAGGGCAGAGCAAGGGAGGGAGGGAGGCAGAGAGGGAGGTAGGATGGAAGGCAGGTGCTTACACAAAAATATGGGAGTAAGGATGGAGAACCTGAGGCTGGGAGAATGTTCTAGGGCACCTAGTTCCACGTGCAGCTCCTCATGGGGATGGCGGGGGAGGGGTGTCTGTGGGGGACAGGCAGCCCCCATGAAGGGCAGGAGGCAGACCCCAGGGAAGCCGGGGCGGTGTTTGCCCGAGTCACATCCAGAAGAGGGTGGCCACAAGTTATCCGTGCGAGCGTGTAAACTCACTTCCGTTTTACACTGCCCATACTTTATTTTAACAAGCCTCTATTCCTACTTGACAGTAAGAAAATTACATTTAGTCCAGTTCCGTCCACACAACCCCAGGTAGTCATTTCTCCGGAGTCACTTTTGTTTTAAGACTTAGTCTAATGTCAGGCAGGTGTTCGACCTAATGTAGGTACTATGATTAGTCGTCGTCGTTAGAATGTGAGCCGTAAGTGAGCCGGGAGGCAGACTGACTTGTTTACCACTGGAGGCACAGCACCTAGAACATTCCCTGGTCCGTAGCGTTCAATAAATACTTGTGGAATGGATGACTGTCCCATTCGAAGCCTCTAGCCGGATACACACTCTGTCCCCACTGTGTGGGGCCTCCGTGCTGCCCATTCCTCCAGGGAGCCGCCAGCTACTCTATGGCACATTTGATGGTCCCTGGATCCTCAGCAGGGTCTTTGGTGCAGCCTCCCCTGTGGGGAGTCCGATCAACACAGCATCCTTCCTTTCACAGAGCTTCTGGTTCTTCCTTCCACCGGCAGGTGTCTTGGGGTCATGAGCCAGTCCAGGCCCTATGGAATTGCAAGCTCCTGCCAAGCCTTTCCATGTGGGATCAGTCACCTCCTGACACAACAAAGCTGTGTGACAAAGCACCCCAAACTCAGGGGCTGACAGCAATAAGTATTACTGTGACACACACGGGTCTGTGGGCCAGCTGGAAGGCTCTCTTCAGGCTTGGGGTCTGTGGAGTGGTTGGTAGGGCATCACCATTCCCCATGTCTCTTGTTTTTCCGGGCGAGCAGGGGACTCAGGGCACTGTTCTTCTCACAGTGACGGCAGATGTGCAAAAAGAGAGCCTCTCGGGCTCTGGGCCCAGGACTGGGTCACTGTGACTTCACTCACTCCCCACGGACTAACACCAGCCCCATGGGCCCCCTACCCTGGCCTTGCTGGAGTAGAAGATCACACTCCACCTTCCACAGGAAGGACTGCAGTGTCACTGGGCAGAGGGCATAGAGACAGGAGGGATGGCATGTTGGGAAGAATAATGCAACCGGCCCAGCAGCCCTGCCATCCCCATGGTGGGAATGTCCCATCCCTGGATGCTAATCTCTCCCTCACCCATGTCCCTCCTCACTGCTCTACACCCAGCTCATGTACAGTCTCTGGGGGAGCCACCAGCTCTCACTTAGGCTCCAGACGGGATGCAAGCAACAGATCAGGCTTCTGTCTCTGCTCTTCACAGGGTGACATGTGGCCTCCCAAGCATTTCCCTCTTGTCAGGAGGGCAGGATGACCTTTCTCAAACATTGCCCCCCTCCACCTTCCAGATTGCTTTATTTGTCTTTCCACTGAGGTTGGGACAAACCAGCCACACTCACACTCACACTCCACAGGGACCCCTCTGAAGTTAGTCTTGGGGAAGCTTGGCACCTTTACTTTTAGTGATCTGGTTGGAAATAGAAGGGGAAAAAGCCCGACTCATTGTTCAAATTATTGCCACAGGGAAATCCTGGCTGTTCCATGACTCTGTGTAGGAACTGGGGGTGCAGAGGACAGTAAGAGAAAGCACAGAAGGCAGGATGAAGATGAAAAGGGGGGGGTAATGCCCTCTCGTAGGGCTTCGAGGAAACTCATAAGAAAAGGTGGATGTTTGATAAATATTTATTTGACTTCGTTAAACTTCCCTCCACCTCTGGTGAAAGAGCTCTGGCTAGAAACACGGTGGGGTGACTTATTAGAAAAATAGCAGAAGCCAAGAATTTGGTCTGAGAATGATAGCATGCCAGTGGATAGGAGGAATGGAGCCAAAAAGAGGCATTATTCATCTTAAGCTTCTATAAGTGCCAACCTGGTCCAGGCACAGTTTTCAAGTGGCTCATACACACACACTCACATGCATAAACAAACCCTGTTATTATCCATAGCAAATAATATACTAAACAAATTTCTCGCTGATAGGAAATGGCATGAAACAAAGAAAAAGTAATAATGCCTAGAAAATGTGGTTAATAAAAGCACAAAGCTGGCCAACTTTCGCTCTTTAATTTCCATATTAAAATTATTACAAGGCATATGCATTAGGTGGGCCGTAGGCGTAAGCAGCCCTTTATCCACCACATAAAAGATTAAATCTTAGCTTAACCCACGGGCGGCATCTCCTACCACTAGAGCTAAATCCTTCCCATCAGGCACAGAGGCCTGGAAAGAGGTGATTTAAAGAAACCAGAACGTTGCTTCCTCCTGCTGGAGGTGACTGGGGCCATCAGGGTGTCTGGTGCATTTTAGGAAATGAAAAGAGCTTGTGCAAAGACACAAGGTAGGAATGGGGGCCCTCAGGAACCAAATGGCCAGTATGGCTGGAACACTCAGCAGGAGGAGGAAAGTGCCTAGAGGTGAAACTGGGGAGCTATCAGTGGCCAGACCCTGCTGGGCCTTGAACTTTGCATTATTTACTCCTTGATTGACAGCAGCTCACTTTGGCTCATTTGGTGGTCAAACATGACCGGTTGTCATACACAGAGTCCAATAAATTTTCAAACTTTCCCAACTCATGTTATTGGGTCTTCCCTCCTGGGGTTTTCTTTCTTATATTGTAAGAAGCCTAGAAAGTCATGCCTTGACCCAAAACAAGCAAACAAGAAAAATCTTACCCCGGCCCATT
This sequence comes from Taxidea taxus jeffersonii, assembly GCA_003697995.1. Taxonomy (NCBI): domain Eukaryota; kingdom Metazoa; phylum Chordata; class Mammalia; order Carnivora; family Mustelidae; genus Taxidea; species Taxidea taxus. The sequence goes on from ML098930.1 coordinate 75,826, forward strand.
GGTGATGTGGATTCTTTACAAAAGCACAAGTCTCTTTTCTTATCTGCCAGCCTGAGGGATTAAAGGTCTGCAGCAAGGACTAATTAGCTCTTCACCAAATCCGTGTTCCTTTCACCCTGGGAGCACAGTTAGGCTAGGTTTTCAGGCTTCTCTGCTATTAGCTGGGGACATAGGGCTGAGTTCCGCCAATGGAGTATGGGCAGGACTGATGTATGCCTCAGCCAGGGCAACCTGCATTCTCTGTATTCCTGTCTGCTGGTGGACCTCAATGCCCAGAACAGCCATGGAACCCACCTGCTGAAGATGGCAGGACCACCACCAGCCTGGTTTCATCCAAAACATTGTGGAGCATAGCTCATTCCTATCTTCACCTCCCCCTTCATTAGACCTTACGTGAGGGTAAAATACACTTCTATTTTATAAGTCAACTGAGTTTTGGAGTGTATATTCTAACAGCAACTAACATTACCTTAGTACAACATGCAATCTGGCGTCTGACTGAGTTCCTGAAGGACAGTCTGACTTTCTCACCACGTTGAGTTGCTGAAAGCAAGACTCGTGATCCTGGAAATTCTCTTTCAAAAAGGAGATGCACTAAATTTGTTGGAACAGGATACAATCACAGCAGGAGCCCAGTTATGCAATCCAGCTGTCCATTCGGGAATCCCCGATTATATTTTTATCATCTGTTGCTGCCTGGCTGTTCTCCACCTCCAGGGTCAGTGAGGCAACAGAGTGGAGATATGGTGTCTGCTGCTCAAGAAGCACCCAGACCTTGGACTCCATCAACTTCTTCACAGAGCTTTTCCTTCAGGGCCCATTTGTAGATCTTGCAGACCCACCAGTCACTGACATTACGGGTGGGTCCTGTGAATGTCCTTCCAGTCACCAGGTTGCAGGGACAGAAGGCACTTCTCAAGTGGGCATTAGGTCATGTTAGAAGTCAGCAGAGGTTTGGGATTGGCTGCTACCTGGCTTTAATTTCACATTTGGAAACTTCTAGCAACTAGAGAGGAAACTGGGTAAAGGGCAATATTAGGAGATCTATGTCTCTTTCAGACCACTGGCCACTTCTGTGTCTAAGGAGTCCTCTCCCTAGAGAAAAAAGCTGAGTGTGATTTCCATGTTGAGCTCTTACAGGGGAAAAGTGAAGTATGCCTGTGTGTATACAAGTGTGTGCATGTGCATAGGTGTGTCTGTGTGATAAGTGTGAGTGTGTGCACACATGTGTGTATGTATAAACATGTCTCTGCATGTCCATTTGTGTGCATGTGTGTGTCTGTGTGATGTGTGTGTGTCCATTTCTCTGTGTGTCTGTGTGATATGTGTGAGCATGTGTGTCCATCTTTGAGCATGGGCACGTCTGTGTGTGTCCATCTATACGCATGTTGTGTGTCTATGTAATGAGTGCGTAATGTATGGGCATGTTGTGTGTCTATGTAATGAGTGTGATGTGCAGATGTGTCTGTGTGATGAGTATGAGTGTGAGTGTGTGCATACACGTGTGTATGCGTGAACATGTCTGTGTGTGTCCATCTTTGTGCACGTGTGCATCTATATGATGTGTATCTGGGTGTGTGTGCACGTGTGTGTGTGCTGAAACAATCTTCCGTGGCAATCACAATTCAATCATCTGGACTTGACAGTAGCAAAGCCTTAAGTGTTTAGTAAAGTCATCCGGGTTATTGTCACCCACGACAGAGGAAGGCAGTGACTGAGTGAGCTGTGTAAAAACAGCCTCAATGGTTGGAAGCCCAAGCGATGGAAGAAACGCACCTGGATGGCGAGGTCAGGCAGCCCTGAGTTTGGATCTAGGCAGCGCCAAGTGCCTGAACAAATTACCCAAGCTCTCTGACATGGAATTCTCCTGCCTGTGAAGTAGGGATCACAGCAGCTATGCGGGGCTGTTGGGAGCATCAAATGGGATCATGGATGTAAGCCTCTGGCACAGGGTAGATATTCATCAAATGGTCACCATCATGACCTTAGAATCAATAGACCCCTTGATGGCCTGTTTATTATCCAACTATTTTATATGTGGAGTTTTTTGGGGGGGGTTGGGTTTTGGTTCAACCAATGACCTCTGTGATTGCTTACTTGGTCCTGAGTCCCCAAAGAAAACCTCAAGAGCTGCACTGTCCAGTATGGTAGCCACTAGTTTCATGTGGCTGCTTAATTTTAAACGTAAATCAATGAACAGTCGGTTGCATTAGAAATTTGGTTCCTCAGCTGCACTAGCCACATTTCACATGCTCAGGAACCTCATGCAGCCAGTGGCAACTGAAGGGATCATGCAGACATACAACATTTCCACTGTCACAGAAAGTTCTCCAAGATAACGTTGGGCAACAAAGTAACATAAAGACTTACGAGCTATTTTCCAGTCATTCCAAAGGCTTAATGAAAACCATACATTTACCTGCAATGAGACTGCCCAGGTTAGCTAGTGCACCCGGGAGACTGCTTGGCTGGAACGAGAGCAGGCTCGGTGAAAACACCATTAGTCTCCTCCACTGCAAAGACCGAATAGGTAGGCTGAAGAATGAGCCAGAGCTCCTGGCCCTGCATTCAGACCCCAGAGGGCTGGCTTTGCTGTGGGTACAGTGACTATTGGGCAGGAGCAGTCACCGGGTCAGCTCCAGTCCCCAAAAGCCCTCGAGTGGGGAGTATGCAGGAGTCTGGGGCTGTGAAGCCCAGGTTTTGGTGGCAAAGCCAAAGAGACAGGATGGGGATGGGAACAAGGACAAGAATCAGGGGTATGGGAGGGAAGACAGCACTGATCCCAAGAAGAGCTGAAATATCTGATCGTGAAGATCACTGGATGAGAGCAGCTCAGTGTCCTCACCCTGTGTGTGGAGCACAGGCTCCAGAAAGTAGGAGGAAATAGATTTAGATATTTCTTGTCAACACCTAAAAATGCTCTTCTAGAAGTTGTGCATTTGACTCACGAAAGTAGAAAAACAAATTATATGTTACTTTATACACGAGTTTATTTGGTGGGTGTAACTGACATTGCTGAGAGCTACTGGATATATTCTCCTCTTGTTCCTTCTTAAAAGAATCCCAATTGTGTCTAGGGTGGTAATGTTCCTGGTTATGAATACCCATCTCCCATACTCACCAAAAGCTAGGTGTGGCCACGGAGCCCAGTTCCAGCCAATGCCATTTAAGTGTGGAGCTTCTGAGAAAGCTACAGTTTCCTAATACAAAGAGACTGACTTTTTACTGGTTCACTCCTTTCATTCTTTGCATTTCCCCAAAACTTCCCACCTGGAATTCAGATGTGAAGGCTGCTGGATGTGCAGCAGCCACCTTGTGACCATGAGGCTAATAGCCATACCCTAACAGATCAGGGCAGATCGGGAAACTGGATGAAACTGGGTCCTTGATAAGTTTGTATCTGCTCTAAACCAACAAATTTTAGACTTTTTACTACATGAAAAAAGCAATCCCCTATTTGTTCAAGCCACTAAAATCACATTTCTTTACATGCTATCATACACAGTGAACAAAATAAATCAAAAAGCACTTTGTGGAGGGCCCCCTAGAAAAAGAGCTCTTTGGCATGGAAAAAGTAATGACCAGCTTTTCAGGCTCTAAGAGCAGGCTCTGAAATAAAACTATAGGGCTTGAACGCTGGTTCTACAAGGACCACTCTCCTATACCAAACCTTGGTGCAAATCAGAAAAGCCAGCTCCTCTGAGCAGATGCATTCCCAGTGGTGAAAATTGTATCTTTTGGGACACGTGGGTGGCTCAGTGGCTTAAGCATCTGCCTTCAGCTTAGGTCATGATCTCTGGGTCCTGGGATGGAGGCCTGATTCAGGTTTTCTGCTCAGGAGGGAGTCTGCTTCTCTCTTCCTATGCCCCTTCCCACTGCTCGTTCTCTCTCTCTCTCAAATAAATAAACAAAATCTTTTTAAAAAATTCTATCTTTTATTTAATCAGGTAAAAGCTCCATTCCTCTGGACAAACACAACCTCATACTAGTGTCCATGACTTGCCCAGCAGAGTGCCAGCTCAATTTCTACCTCCTTGAACAGCCATCATTAAGCAGTGAAAAACATCTACAACCACACAGAGTTGTAGGGCTCCACCACCTACTGACTGAGACCAAGCTGACTGACTGCCGTTGCTTTGCCTCATTTTTCTTATCTAAAAGAAGATCCTAATAATAACCTCCCTTGCTGGATCGTAGACTGGGGCACTGAGCTGGAGACTTCTTTGAAGCAATGGATTTGAGCCTTAACTCCCTATCTTTGTAGCTGTATGATGTGGGCAAAGTCAGATCAGCTGCTGTCCAAGGGGGTAACAAGAGCACCTCCCTTTAAGGGCCACCGTGTGTATTGAATGTGTTTCTCCACATCTGGAAGATAGCACTCTATAAATAATAACTGTGGTTAACAATGTGATCTGTCATCATCATCATCTTCACTTTCTTTCCCTCATAATTTGCTTATAGACTGTAGTAGTCTGCTTGAGCAGGCATAACAAAATATCATAGATTAGGTAACTGAAACAACAAAAACTTGTTTTCTCACAGTCTACAGCCTGGCAGTCCAGGATCAAGGTTCTAGCTAATTCACATTCTGGTGAGGGCTCTCTTCCCAGCTCATAGATGGCTACCTTCTATGTGCTCACACGAACTCTTCATTGGGTGTGTGGATAGAGAGCATGATCTGTCTTCTTCTGATAAGGTCACCCATCCTACTGAATTAAGAACCCATTCTTATGACCTCATTTAACCTAACTACCTCCTAAAATCCCTATCTCCAAATAGAGTCACGTAGGGGGTTAGGGTTTCAACACATGAATTTGGAAGAGTATAGTTCAGTCCGTGGTATAAATCCTGAAATTCTGGCCAGCAAATAAGACTCCATTATTTTTAAATTCAGGATTTGATTGAATGGGACACACCCTCCACTTTCATCCATCCTCATACCTCTTCATCAATCACAACACTGCCTTGATTTCAAGTAAGTGGCCTTCTTGACCTTTAGCCATCTCTCTCTTATTGGACATGCATGTAGGAAGTATCCTAGAGTTTGAGAGTCTTTTCCAACATATATTTTACATTTTAAGTTAACCCTATACACAGAAATTTACAACTTTATCCTATAAAGGGTCAAATAATAAATATTTTGGTCTTATCAGACTACATGGTCTCTGTCACAACCACTTAATTCTGCTGTTGTAGCACAAATGTACACACAGACAATGTATAGATGAGTAGGCATAGCTGTGTTCCAATAAAGCTTTATTTACAGCAACAGGACGTGGGCCAGATTTGACCACGAGCTATAGTTTGCCAACACCTACTTCAGAGGCGGCATGGTGAGGTAAAAGAACATAAGCTCTGAAATGAGACAAATTTAGGTTTTTATCCTGGCTCTGGAACAATGATGTTGAGTGATTTTGTTTGCGCCTTTAAGGCTGTTTCCTTGGGTATTAAATGAGAATATTCCCCCCTACTTTGGAGGGTTGCTGTTTGGTTATAAACTTGTGTAAAAGGCCTACACATAGTAGGCATGCACCAAATGGTCTCTGCTTAGTTTCCATCAGCATGTTTGAAGTTGTGGTTGTTCTGATCAACCTCAAAACAGGTGATAGCCCAGCCATGCAAACTGTGCTTTCCACCTTGTCAGGAAGACTTCACTCTCCACCATGACTGTGTGTCTGCCATCTCCACAGTGGCATTGGCCCAGAAATGAAGCAATTGCCAAAAGTTTCATTGCGCCAATTGAGGAAGGAGGGCTTGCACAATACCATGTAGATCTATTGTTACCTCAGCATAAGTAGAAGCTTCTCTCAGAGGGAGAGGAAGGGGCAGAGCATGGTCTGGGATCCCCTAACTGCAGGAATAAGAGGCTAGCTCAAGTCTGGGAGCTCAAGTCAGGGTTTCATAGCTGAGAAATAAACAAGACAGGACCAGAGGTGAAATTGCTGCTCTGTACTTCATGATGGGGCAGCACCTTGTGGAAAGTGGAACCCACAAAGTGCCAGGTCCATGGACAAACAGCTAGGTGATCTCTCCTTTATCCCTTCACTCCCAGCCATAACAGATGGGGTGAGAACAAGTGAGGAGGATCATTGGCAAGATACCCACTTAGGAAGAGCACCACTGGAATTTGGAAGAAAGCTTGGATGATGTGTGCATCTTGGAGCCCTTATCCCCTCTGCCAAGCAACCCCCAGCCTGAGTGTGTCTAGTGCCATGTCTCCCATGGAAGGAAGAAGAGGCTCCAAGGAAAGGGAGCAGAGTGGAGAATGAGGTTGGAGAAGAGTGAGAAGCCAAGCTGGGGACATACCGAGATTAACTGAAGTAGCAGTGACACCCCAGTGGTGGGACAGATGACCAATAATGCCACCATGTCGCCCACAAAATCTCCAACCAGGTTTCTATTGTCCACTAATGTGTGGTATGAGTGGTCTCACCCAGAGGCACGAAGAGAAGATAGATACATGACTCCATCCTCACTGTGCTGAATGGAACAGTGCAGGACACCAGAGCAGTCCAGAAACAGTGAGCATTTGGGACTCTACAGAAACCCCAGGATCTGCATTCCCTGAGGACTGGCAAGGGTTTCTGTCATTTCTGCTTTGAAGGGGCTGGGTGTGTGGGAAGACCTGAGGTAAGCATACAAGATAAGATGCACAGAAGCTTGCCCGTTTCATCTTTGCCACAGCGTCTTTGCAGGGAGGCCTGGGAGCACTCAGAACTGAGACACAGAAGAGAGCCATGGAAGCCCCAGCTCTGCACTTCCAGGCTGCTTGACCTTGAGCAAGTTCCTTGACCTCTTAGAGTGTCATTTTCATCTTCCACAGTGCCCGGTTCCTAATCGCCCTCAACCACTCTTCAGTGACTTGCAAATGAGCCTGGTGCTAACAGCAACCATTATGCAGAGATAGTACACATACTCAGCCTGTGGGAAAGCAGTGATGGGCAGGAGCAGCACACTGTGTGTCGGCAGAGGAAGGAGGTGCAGGCCCCCCCAGCATCTGTCCCAAGATCTCTGGGGCATTCTGCAGTTACCTCCAAATATACAGTTCTGTGTAATCCCATGAATAGGCAGAGGATATAAGCTGGGATCATACTGAAAGTTGCTCACAATTGGTACAATCAAAATGGACCCCACCTGTAAACTGGTGTGCACCCCAGCCACACATATACGATGTTCTCTATATACTGTGAAGAGAACCCCCATAGTGGTGGGCAGACGTTGGGGTCAACGGAATATCAAAGCACACCCTTTGTAGGAAGACATGCTCCATTCTCCCCTGCAGAGCTACACTTCCTACCATGTGACATTAGAAACACCCCTTCCCTCCATGAGATTCAAGTTCCCCATCTATGAAATGGGTATAGGAATAGCCTGAGGGCTGAAGTCAGGATGTGACATAATAAATAGCGAGCACTTGTTTGTGTCCATTTTCCCAGAAGCAGGATCTGGGGCAAGGATTGGAGGCCATATGTTTTATTTTTTATTTTTTTTATTTAAGCTTTTTTTATTTAAACATATAATGGCCATATGTTTTTTTTTTAATTTTTTTTTTAATTTACTTGATAGCAAGTAGGCAGAGAAGCAGGCAGAGAGAGAGAGGAGGAAGCAGGCTCTCCACTGAGCAGAGAGCCCGATGCGGGGCTCGATCCCAGCACCCTGAAATCATGACCTGAGCTGAAGGCAGAGGCCTAACCCACTGAGCCACCCAGGTGCCCCTGGCCATATGTTTTATTAAGGAGAAAGCAGATGGGGTCAGAGGGGAGCTAGACAGAGAGAAGGGAACCACAAGACACATTTTAGGAGTCCAAGCCTGATGCCCTGGGGAGCTTTGGGGTGTAAACAACCACCTTGGACAACCAGGCTTGGACAATGCTGGTCTGCAGGCAGATGAGCTGGGTTTTTACACCCACATAGTCCACTCCTGGTTATAAGCTTCTTAGAGCGGGAGTGACAGACTCTCCAGCACATCAGCTCTCCCTGTGGTCAGGAAGGCTCCAGTGCCTGAGGACAGTCCTCTGAAGGTGGCAGGGGCACATGCCAGCTATAGCAGCAGCGGTCAGGGGAGGGGATGACACATAGAACCATTAAAGGGATCGTGGAAATGGGGCGGGGGCCAGCACTACCAACCACACTACCTTGCACAGGAAATTCAATTAAATAGCATCAGTATATATCAGGTTTTTTCATCTTCTCACCTCAATACAATCCGAGCTTTCATCTGTCACACCTATGGGTGTGACAATACTGATAACCACTTATCTGACTCTTACCATCCATGTGCCAGGCACTGTTCTAACTTATGCAATTAACTTATGCAATTCTCACCCAACCCATTCCTATCCCCAGTTTAAAGATATGGTGACTAGGCCACAAAGAGGGTAAGTAGCTTGCCTGAGGTCATGCCACCAGTTAGTGGCAGAAAGGGCATTTGGGTGCATAGATCCTGCTTTTAAGAACCATGCTACATTAGGGGTGCCTGGGTGGCTCAGTGGGTTAAGCATCTGCCTTCGGCTCAGGTCATGATCTCAGGGTCCTGGGATCAAGCCCCGCATTGGGCTCTCCGCTCAGCGGCAAGCCTGCTTCCCTCCTCTCTCTCTGCCTGCCTCTCTGCCTACTTGTGATCTCTCTCTCTCTCTCTCTCTCTCTCTCTGTCAAATAAATAAATAAATAAAATCTTAAAAAAAAAAAAAAGAACCATGTTACATTGCCTTTAGGTGGAACCAAGTCCATGCTCTTGCACACTCTGTCCAATATGTGAGCTGCCAGGCACATGTGGCTCTATGAAATTAAACTTAAAGAATTAAAATTAAATAAAATGAAAAATGCAGCCCCTCACCCACACTAGTCACCTTTTAAAAGCTGAATAATCCCATGCAACCAGCGTCTAGAGTACCAGACAGTGCACACACAGAACATTTCCAAGAGAAAGTTCCACCCAACAGCTCTGGAGAGAACAGAATCCTAGGGAGAGAGAGTGCAGGTGTTAAGACCCAGGACCAGAACTAAGACTGCTGTGGTCCTTGGCCCAGCTGTGACACTATTAGCTGTGTGATACTGGCAAGCCTCCGTTCATTACCTTTTAAAATGGGCATAGAAATAGCATCTCAGGGGCGCCTGGTGGCTCAGTCAGTTAAGCATCTGACTCTTGATTTCAGCTCATCATGATCTCAGGGTCACGAGATCAAGCCCTGCATCAGACTCTGTGCTGGGTGCACAGTTTGCTTGTCTCCCTCCCTCTGCTCCTTCCCCTGCTCTCTCTCTATATATAATAAACAAAGTCTTAAAGAAAAAGAAAGAAAGAGAGGGAGGGAGGGAGGGAAGGAGGAAGGAAAGAGGGAAGAGCATCTCCTTCTCCTGTGCTTATTGTGAGGATGAAATGTTTTCAGGAACATAAACACCTGACACAGTGGTTATGGACTAAACACTAGCTATGGTTACTCCTGTTAGACCTACTTACTTTTGTTATTGTTTTGGTCACTGTTACTATAGAGCTGGAGGGAACTCCCTAGGAGCTCATACCACAACACAGATGGAGAAACTGAGGCACAGAGAAGGAATTCAGCAGGGAGGTGGCAAAGCCAGGACTAGACTCTCTCCATTCCCTGGACGGCCATCTTTCCACTGGTCTGTGCTATAAAACAATTCCATAGCCATTTTAGCTCTTCAGCTTCAAGCTTTGTCTATTGGATTTAAATATTCCATCTCTGACCAACCGTGAAACCATGGAAACTGAATGGCAAATTGAAAAGGCAGCAAACAAATTAGCTTGCAAAGCCCCACAAATGATATAATCGCTCCCGTATTTAAGCTGCAGATATTCTCCGCGTTTCAGCCAAGGCCTTTCTCAATTGCTTTTGTACACCTGCACCATGTGCCCTGCGTTCAGCCTCACCCCACACAATATGGGGGCCAAGCTCTACATCCATCCTCAACCCCAGAGATTCGGAGCTGAACTGCAAGGGTGAAACCTGCCATTGACCCGGTGGGGTGCTTTTACCCTCTTGCCCTCTGCAGGAAGGCCAAGCCCCATGAGCTGGTCTTTAATCCTGACGTCTCTGCCCTCCTCAGAAGCTCCAAGAATAAGCAAATAAGAGTGGTGTCCTGTGGGCGGAAAGAGAGAAGAATTGCTTGGAGTGGACCAGGCTGGAATTTGTAACAAAAACCACCAGAAGCATGGCGGGCACCTGTGGTAGATTGCATTAATGGCCCAACTCTTTAGCCTACACAGCATTCAGAACTTTTGCCATTTATGCTTCCCCATTTTGCTGAAACATAATTCCATGGCCCTGTGGGATTTTAATGGCCAATGGAATTTTAGTAAATGTGATGCAGTCTTGAAATGCTCGTGTGTAACTGAGCTTGCCAGCTCCTCTGCCTCTGCCATTACCATGAGAACAAGCCTGCTCACCTGGAAAGAAATGGAATCAATTGGATCAGAGCTGCCTCAGCTTAGCCTACTCAGACAAGTATAGATCTAGGTAGAGCACATGGTGCTCCCACACCTGCTGAGCCACAAAAGCATGCACGAGTCCAGCTGGGATCAATAGGGAGTCTGTCCTAGACCAGCCAATCCATAGCCAATCCACAGAGGCATGAGCTATAATAATAAAGGATTGTTATTTTAAGCCACCAAACATGGGGTGATTTGTTACATAGCAATAGCTAGCTGGTACGGCATCCTTGATTCCTTCTCTCTCTCTCACTTCCTAAAACCAGTCCATCAGCAAACTTCAAACAAATCTACCCACCTCTTTTCCAGTTCCATAGCATCATTTCTCATGCATGCCACTAGAGTTGACTGTCACCTGGATCTCTCCCCTACACCCTTGCCTCCACTCTTTCTCTACACCAAAGTCAGGATTCTTTTCTCAAAGAAATATTGAATTATACCTCTCTAGACATGGAGCTGGGATATATCTGAGCTCAAACCCCTGTTGCAACTGCTGTCCTCGCTCAGTTCTGCTCATGTCCCTCTCCCTGAACTCAGACTGATCTTCAGGTACTTGGAGCATGCCAAAATCTTTCCCACCTTGAGGCCTTCAGACCAGCTACTTCCTCTGCCAGAAAGGCTTCCTTCCCTTCTCTTAGCTGGCTCTTTCTCTTCCTTGCATCTCATCTTAAACTTTTCTTCCCTGGCCAGTCTCCTGAGGGAAGCCTCTCTCTATCTTCTCCAGCCCAAATTAATTACCTCTTTCTTTCTTAGAATTACTGGAGCTGGCTGTTGTTTGATTTGTCTCTCTGTTTACTTTATTCACTTACCCCAAAATTATTTATGGAGCTCCTTTTGTGTACCAGGCTTTGTTCTAGGTGCTGGGGAGATGGCAGTGAAGAAAAAAGACCAGGTTTAGCCCTGACCGAGCTTTGCTTCTGGTGTGGAAGAAAATGAACGGGGAATAAACTGGCTCACACACCTTGCTGTCCCTGGATGTCTGATCAACAGACTCAGCAGGGGTGGCTCCATAGGCTTTAGTTGCTTGACTTCCTGGATTGGTTGCAGGGGACAGACAGGAAAGATAACAGCTATGTAGACTCAGAAGCTCCAGGTCAATCTTTTCTATACACCACTCAATGTCGCCTGTTCATGATCAAGTGCTTATTGTGTTATTTTCTGCTTATTCCATTATGCTCCTCTCAATTCAATCCCTAGCCAAGCCTCCAGAAATCTTGCTTTTACTGTTATTGACTTCATTTGCATAGAGCGTTTTTATTATTATTATTTGAATACCAAATTCTATACCTAAGCAACTGAGCATGGGAGAGGAGCCTCCAGTCACCCTCAGTCCCCTCTACCAAACTCCAGCTGTGTTCTTGGTTCATCTCACTCATGTGCTCATCGGGAAGAAGACCTCTGCTGGGCTGCAACCTCCCTTTCCATTTTTTGTCTATTCCTTAACAGGGTCATGATGATTTACACCAGTTCCCAGGCATCCATGACCTTTCTAAGTTATAATTCTTCTTGCAAAACTTGATAACTTTCCCTTCTCCAATGCTATAAATTTATCTTCTAGTAAATACTACTCCTCTCAAGAGAGATAATGTAATTGTATATAATGATAAGTGAGATAAGGAAAACAGAGTTTCCTTATCTCTGGCTAGATATAACTGGCTAGATGGCATGGATGCCCCAGTATGTGCCAGATAAACATTTGTTGAAATAATAAATTAAAACATTTATTCATTTATTATGAATAAATTAAGGTTCCCTCAGCTCTTCTCCTCCTTCCCAGGTCAAGCATCTCCCTGGGCCTCCAGAGAGCTGGGCTGAATTAACTGGATGACTCTTCCTCCAGATATGGGCCAGGTGAAGACCCAGTATATTTGTGTACAGACTAAGCTGCTGTAATAAACAAACCCCAAGTTGTAGCTGGTTAAATAACAGCTCGCTTCTTTCTCACCCAATGGTGGAAGATGAGTGGTCCATGCTGACAGGGCAACTCTGCTCCACAAAGTCATGCAGGACCCCAGCGTCTTCCACCTTCTCGCTGCACCAGCCCCCAGTATGTTTCCTTCACCTTTGTGATCAAAGCCGGATCATTATCATGTTTTGCTCTGCAGGAAGAAGGAAGTAAGCCATTTCTTTTTAAAAGAATGACTAGTACCCCCAAAAAATGACTTAGTAAGTTACACATTCCACTGGTAAAAAAATTAATCAGATAACTACAACTAGTAGCAAGGGAGTCTGGGAGCAGGATGGCCATGTGCCAGGATAATACACTGAGGATGTGCTATTTCTAACAGAAACAAAGAAGAATGGACACTGGGGACCTGTTGCCAGTCCTGGCCAGACACAAATCTTTACAGAGGCCCAAAGCCTGGCAAAGCACCCCTGATCCTACTGTTCCTTCCCTTTGAAATATCCCATTTCTTTTTCCTCTTCACCTATCAAACTCCTACTCTTCCTATAAAGCCCAGCTCAAATGACCTCCTCACAATTCAGCCACCAAGAGTCATTTGTGCTGAGGGCTGTGGAGAGAGTGCTGAACCCCTGTCCTCTGGAGAGTCTTCTGTGAGATTCTGCAGGTAAAGCTCTAGTACAGTGCCTGGCACTTAATAAACAACTGAATGATTAATACATGCTCAATAATTCTGGAGGTAAAGCTCTAGTACAGTGCCTGGCACCTGCTACTTAATTAAAAACTGAATGATTAGTACATGCTTAATACCTAATAACCACTGTCATCACTGTTGTAGTTCTTATTTTTATTCTTTTCTCAACGTTTTCCTGGGAAGAGACACACAGGCTCGGGAGCCAGTAGACCTGTGTTTGAATCCTGGCTTGTCCACTTTCCTCCTGTGTGACCGCAGGCCTAGGGTGTAACCACTCTATGACCCAATTTCTTTATCTGTTGAATGAGGATAATAGTGGTGCTACATTATAGGGTTAATGTATTTTATTAAATCATAAGATCCATGTAAAGTGTTTAGCAGGATTCCTGCAAAGAGTGTTTCAATAAATAGTACTTTTTTTTTTTTTTTTTGGTATTAGTATCATCAGCCTCCTCATCAGAGAAGATAATCATGTATAACAACCAGGATAGATTTAGCTGCAGAATAACAGAATGTGTGTGTGTGTGTGTGTGTGTGTGACAATAATAGATGCTCATAACAGATGCTTATAACTTACCAAAAGGTAAGAATTTATCTAGATCCCGAATCAAGGAGGCCCGAGAACAGGGCTGGAATGGAGGCTCAGGAATGGCTCGAGGACCCAGACTCCTCCCTTTGCTCGTGTTCCAAACAGAAAGGGAGAAAAAGAGGCTTGCCGGTCAAGTGTATTAGTATCTAGGAAGACTTACACTTTCCTGAAGGCCTCATCCCACCAACCTCCCTGAGGACTGAGTGCCAGAACTGTGCCATATGGCTGCCCCTACCTGTCAGGTGGTTGGGAGAAGGGGCTGTGAACAGGGGCTGGTTCAGCACCAACACTGACGATCCTTGTAGGCTGAATTGTGCTCTCCTAAAGACATATTCAAGTCCTAACCTGGTACCTGTGAATGTGACCTGCTTTGAAAATAGGTGCTTTGCAGATGTGGTTAGTTAAGATGAGGTCCCACTGGAGTAGGGTGGGCCCTTCATCCAATAAAATCAGTGTCCAAATAAGAAGAGAAACATGAAGAGAAAAGATGGGCATGTGACAGCAGAGGCAGAGGTCCGAGTGATGCTGCCACAAGCCAAGGAGTGCTGAGAGCCCCCCAGAAGCTGCAAGAAGTAAGGAAGGGTCTTCCCTTAGAGACATCGGAGGGAGCATGGCCCTGCTAACACTTTGATTGCTGACCTCTAGTCTCCAGAACTATAGGAGAACAAATTGCTTCTGTATTAAGCCAACAGTTTGTGGTACTTGTTACAGCAGCCCTGGGAAATCAACTCAGGGATGCTGCTACGCCAAGTAAGTAAATGGACCCCATTGTGTGGAGTGCTAAAATTGAGGGTTGGCTTGACCTGATTTCACAGGATCATTCATTCATTCATTCTCTCATCCACTCATAAAACACCAGCCTAACCCAAGCAGTTTGCCCAAGCTAATATTACAGCCCCCTGAGTGCTGAAGGTGAGTCAGAGGGACTACATCAGATTCTGAACCCCTCATCTTCTCAGTAGCTCCTATTCTTGGGGGTCTCTAGGGCCCCTTGCTCAAGAGCAGGTTCACCTGGTCCCATGTCACTACTCAAGCTGACATGGAGAGAGGACTGAGCCCCAACTGCCTTCTGTGCCTGCTCGCAGCTGCACCACCGGGCAAGTGGCTGGTGATGGGGAAGCGTGACCTGCAGCCAAAAGGATCCAAGACCCTCAGCTGCAGGAATCCCCTCTGAAGAGCTGCTGACACAGTTTTGGAAAACACATGCTAAGAGCTGAGGCAGGGGCAGTCAGCCTATGCCATGAGTTCAGACAAAAGACATATTTTTATGTAAGTAGGTGGACTTGAACCCTGGGTTATTACAGTTCATCAGAATGCCTTCCCTGCTCTGCAAAATCTCTTTAATAACAAGTAGTGCTTCTCTCCTAAGGTGGATCCCCTCTGTTACTTTTTAAGTTTATTGAGCAAGTATTATGCACCATGACCCATGCATGATCATATTTCTGCTTCATCACACAGGAGAAGATAGGAAAGAGATGATTTTAATCCTCACTTTATAGACAGAGAAAGCAAAGAAATTGCCCAAGGCTAGTCAACAAGGGGCAAAACTTGAACTCAGACCCAGAACCATCTGGTTCTGATTCATGAGCTCTCTTGACCATTAAAACAATTCCACCAGCCCAGAAATTGTGCTTAATGACCTCAGGAAACCAGTTTCTTTATTCACCTCTTATGGAATTTGAGTAAGAGAGTAAGATAGTTCTACCATATTTCACAAAATAATATGTTAATCTTCTCACACTTGAGCTTATTTCCTATAAGTTATTTCCTTAAAATATCATACATCTTCTGGTCTCTGTGTGCAAAAGACAAAATGGACAAATAGAAATGTGTATTGAAAAGAAAAAAAAACTGACCATGACGTCTTTAAGATTCTTTATGTATTATTTTTTTTTAGATGCCACATACAGGCAGGGAAGTTTTCATCTATTTTATCAGTAATATCACTCCCAGTTTGTTGAATAAAATGCACATGTGTGTCACAGTATTCCACAAACCAATAAACGTTTCCAAGTACTCGCATCCTGAATCAATTAGAGAGCTCAGAGAAGTCTGAGTTCGAATCAGTTCCCCTGTGTCAGGTGAAAAACCAATCTGGATTTAAGATCGAAGAGAACTCTATTGCAATAGAGAGAACACTTGACTTCAAGATCTTTACACATATCAAAATCCAAAAGAAGAAAAAAAAATCCAACAGAAGACATCTTTTCTTTTATAGGGAGGGGTTACAGGGCTAGCAAGGACTTTGGGGAAGGCTGGTGAGCAGTGAGACTGAGCATCAGCATTTACCTGGGTAAGTTAGCAGGATTTCTCTTTATGGTTGGAACCTCAGAACACGCTGTTCTGCACCCTGGTGCTTGCTTAAATGGGCACAGCCAAAGTTGAGGAGCCTGTAGGAAGGAGGCAAGCTTGACAATAAAATTTGTTCAAGTCAAGTTTATGGGTAATTGTGAGCACTTGGTCACCCACTTCTGAGATGTAGGACCTGATCTTTTCTGCTCTGAGATTTGGTTGTTTTTTTTTCTAAAATGTGGACAATATCTGAACCTTACCTCACAGCATAGTGAAGATTAGGTGAACCCTTCAGAGGGAACCTGGATCTCTACTCCCCCGGGGCCTAGAAGGGTGCCCAATGACATAGTACATCCCTGTCCATGTTAGCGTCTATCCTTACACACCTTCACCAAGAAGACTGGGAGAGGCCACATGCACTGATGTTTGGAAAGTGCTTGTAGCACCACAACATGAGAGCAAGGTTGTTCCCACATTCTCTGTGCCTGAGAACCCTTCACTTCCCTGCAATGACAATGTCTCAGATGCAGCCTTGGTAAATTTGTTCTCAGCTACAGAGAAAACAGATTAGAAAGTACAGTAAAAAAGGAGATTCTCTTTTCTGTTATTTTTTTTCATGCACCTGGTAAGGAAAACAAATACATTTTATCACCCAGGACATTCTACAGACCCATTTTAGACTATGACGCCAGAACTGAGCAAAATGCTCAAAATCTGGAAACTTCCCAGTCTTCAGTTCTTAGGAGTAAGAGCTAGGAGTTGGGAATGGAGGAAGGAAAAGGAACACGGTGGTTTGAAGAAAGGGGAGTGTAGCTCACCCATCTCTGCTGCCCTGCCCAGCATGGAGTCTGGCAGATGGTAGGTAGTGAGGAATCATTTGTCCAAGAGAGCTGTGAGAGTTCAGGCACTTCACATGAGCCATCTTGTAGACTCTAGTGTAAGACCCCACACTGAGCTTCTGGGCTCTTCAAGACCCAGCACTGCCCCCTCTCATCTCATACCCCACCCCACCCCCACTTCCCCAAGTCCTGTCCCCTGTGTCCCCATCAACCTCCTGGCAGGGCTGCTCCTCCCTGAGCCAGGCGATCTCCTCCCTCAGGCTGTTGCACTGGCGGCTCCGTTGACCTGAATTCTACTCTCCTCACATGACTCAAGTGTCTGCTCCAATATTAAGGGCTCCCCAATCCCCATGTAAAACAGAAGCCCACTTTTCCATGATTTTTTTTTTGCTCACAGGACTTACTACACTTGAGATTATCTTTTTAAATTTGGTCTTCTAAGTTTTTGTCAAGCCCCCCTGAACATAAGCTCTGTGACGTTGATGACTTGTTCTTATTCACCACCAGCCCTCCATAGTCCAGAGCAGCATCAGGCACATAACAGATGCTTAATAAATATTGCTGCACTATCTCATTTACCCCAGCCCATGAAGTAGGTCTGTGGTCCCCATTTGCCATATGAGGGAATGAAGATTCAGAGAAATGAAGCCACTGGCCCAGAGTTGTATAGCTCGGAAGAGGCAGTCCTGGGTTTGAGTCCACATCCATCAGCTTCCTCTGCCACCTGCTGCTACCTTAGAAATACTATTGTTAAAAGTGACTCTGAGTTCCCCCACAGCCCCTAGAGAATAAGAGCTCAGCCTAAACCCTGCAGTGTGGATAGCCCATGAGCTCCAGCTCATCAAAGTGCCAGTCACTTACATAACCCCAACCATGCCTCCAGAATTTGATATCAGAAGACCCATTTGCTAAATTCAAATGCACTGAGACTGTCTGCACTGCTTTCAAAATTATTTATTTTAAGCAGTTGGTAATGGGAACACTTATAAAGAAGACACCCACTTTAATAACATCTTAAAGTGGCAGACAACAGGAGCAATGATCCACATGTTATCTGGTCTTTGCTAACCATCAGCTCAAATAGCCAGCATACTCCTTAATGGACAGTCTCCATTAAAAGTCCAGGTGTATGAGAGAGGAAGAGTCTTTGGTTGTAGCAGGCCAAGGCTAGAGCCCCCAAGCCCCAAGGAGGCTGCATGAGACCTGGCAAAGAGCTCAGTTTTTGGAGCCAAGTGAACATTACAGTCTCTCCTCCCAGTTGCCACCTGCAAACTTAATGGGAAGAAGGGTGTGATTAACCTCTCTGAGTCTCATTTTCAACATCTGCAAAATGGGAGCTGGGAGACACAACAGTGGTACCAAAATCCACAGTTACTGTGGAGAATAAATAGTAATATGTATACAAAGTGCTTGTCACAGTCCTTAGCACGTAGCAAGCATTTAATAAATGATGGTTGACACATTTCTCCTCAGTGCACCTGTTTCCCTGAAATAAGTTGCCCAGCAGCGGAGTTTTGATTAACATTTTATTAAAGAGGTTATATGATTACCTCCAGGCCAGAATATACTTGGTCATTTTCTGAAAAACTTTTAGTGATCACCTGCCTTGTTCCAGGCCCTGTGCTCCATTCTAAAAAAGACAGAGATGCATAAGACATGAACCTCCAAAAATAAGTCTCTGGTGAATATGTCCCTGTAGGTAATTATTACATTTGTGCCTTTTAAATTAAGTTTGTTTCCTCAGACTTAATTAGCATCACTTCTTTTTTTTTAAGATTTTATTTATTTATTTGACAGACAGAGATCACAAGTAGACAGAGAGGAAGGCAGAGAGAGAGAGGAGGAAGCAGGCTCCCTGCTGAACAGAGAGCCGATGTGGGGCTCAATCCCACGACCCTGGGATCATGACCTGAGCTGAAGGCAGAGGCTTTAACCCACTGAGACACCCAGGTGCCCCGTAGCATCACTTCTTCTATGTGCTTAGCCATTGGTCCAATGGATTGTTAAGACTGGATAACTACGAGGATAAAAGTATTTGGGGAGGTTGAACTTTAGCACCTTCTCAGCTTAGTTTTATTCATTCAATGGGTATTTATTGGGAATTCTCTGTGTTCTAGGCTCTGTTTCAGGTGCCAGAGATGTAATAGTGAACAAAGCATATTCCTGCCCTTGTGGAGCTCAGATCTAGCTGGGAGGTGTGGTGGTATGCTTAGCAAAATAAGTCAATGGGAGAAAGACAACTATCACATGATCTCCCTGATATGAGGAAGTGGAGATGCAACCGGGGTGGGGGGTCAAGGTGGTAGGAAAAGAATAAATGAAACAAGATGGGATTGGGAGGAAAATAAACCAAAAGAGACTCTTAATGTCATAAAACAAACTGAGGGGGGTGAGGGGAGGGGGGCTGGGAGAGGGTGGTGGGGTTACATTATATGTTTAAATAAAAAAAATAAATTTAATAATAAAAAAAAGACATGTCTGAAAATTCTTTGGTCATTTTCCCATCAAGAATTGTGGTCTACATCCCTCCTCTTGAACCTGGTCCAACTTTAATGATTGGTTGGTCAATGAAGAGAAAGTGATACAATGTGACTTCCCAGCTAGGTCATAATAGCCAATGCAGCTTCTCCCTGTTTCCCTGGAATGCTTTTGCTGGAGCCTCCATGCAAGAAGTCTGACTATCATGAGGCTGCCATGCTGTGAGGAAGCCCAAACTAGCTCACATGGAGATGTTCTGAGTCTATAGGAAAAAGAGATGCCAGACCAGGTCCTAGCTTCCCCAGCCACCACCTTACAGCAATCCCATGAAAGAACATAAACCTGAACAACCCAGCTGAGGCTTTCCTAAGTCCCTGACCCACACAGACTATGACAGATAATAAAATGATTGATGCTGTTTTAAGACACTAAGTTTTGGAGTGGTTTGTGATGCATCAATAGTTAACCAGAATGGAGAGAAAACAATAAGCAAATAAATAAACATATTTATTAAGTAGTGATAAACACTAGTAAGAAAGGAAAACAAGACAAAAGAATAAGTTGACCGGGGTGTCATCAGGGAAGGCCTCCTTAGGTGGTGAAAGTTGCACAGAGACATAAGAGAAGGAGCTTCATGACTATTTATGGGAAGAGAATTCCCAAAGAAGAGAACAGCAAGTACAAAGGCCCTGAGGCAGGAGTGTGCTTAACATGTTCTAGGTATAACGGGAAGGAAAGTAGAGGTGGCACATATTAGAAAAGGAAGTAGAGGAAGGTGAGAAGAGAGAGGTGGCAGGCATCTGATCACATGGCATAATTTCAATAAAAGTTAATGCACACAAAATCCTTGCTTAAAATGTATCAGGCCTTATTCTAAGCTCTTCACATAAAGTATCTCATTTAATATCACCTCATCACTCAGGAGAGGTAACGTTAACCCCATTTCACACATGAGGAAACAGAGGCATTGTAAGGTAACTTGCCCAAGATCACAGGGTTGGTGTGCGGCAGGGCCCAGATTTTAATCCAGGTAGTCTGTCTCCAGAACCCACGATCTAACCACAATTCTTTGGAGGCATGGTAAGGATTTTGAATCTTATTGTAGGTTCAATGGAAAGCCACTGAAAGTCTGAGCATGATTGTGACATGTCCTGACTGACATGTAGCCACGATTTCATGGTCTACTCTGTGGAGAGTAGGCTAGAGGGAGGCAAGGATGGGATCCAAAATGCCTTCCAGGAGACTGCCATAGTCCAAGGAAGGGATGGTGGTGGCAGGAGTTGCACAGGAAGCAAGGAGTGTGCAGCCTGGGGATACAGATTGGAGCTGACAGGACCTGCTGATGGAAAGAAGTGAAAGAAGAATCAAAGACAACTCTCTATATGTCTTAGCATGAACAACCGGGTAAGCAGCAATGCCATTTAATGAGAAGGGACAGATTCTAGAATCAGTACCTCCAGAGCAGTATTTAAATCTTAGTCATTTCTGCATTGCCCCACCAGTCCCCATCATAGTGTCTAACACATGAAAGGTGCCAATCAATATTACTTGGACAACTGGTCTACCAAGATCTGGGTTGTCCTCACCAAAGTGTGTTCTATACAAAGATTAAAAGACACAATTTCCCTCTAAAATTATCAAACTACTTCAAAAACCTTTGTCATGCATAACTTAGCAGAGATCATTTTTATCACACCCTCTCCTGGAACTATCTTTTAAGAGCTGGGGAGGAAGGAGGGTTGATGAATAGCCTGGATACTTGAATAAGTGATGAGACCAGGACCTCTGGAAGTTCTTCGGACAAGCTCAAAAGCCTCCTGACCTCTTGTAGACTTCAAGGGGCGTGCAGAACACTGAAAGTAAAATGACTGGCTTGGACTGAGTGGCTACCCTATTTGGAGTCCCATACCAAGTACTTATAATACATCATCTCATTTGATGCCAACAAGTTTGTGTGAGAGGAGCACTGTTACTTCCTTACAAGTGACACAACTATGCTCAGAGGGAACAAATTATTTGCTGGAGATCTCACCACTCATAAGTGACAGAGGTAGTATTTAACCCAAGGCCTATTCAAAAGCTGGTGTGTTTCCACTGTGCCATCCTCTGAAAGAGACTGCTAAGGTACAAAGTACCACAGGGGGTCACTAACACAGTGTCCTCCACCTGGCTCTGCCCTGCATGTACTGGGGATCCTGAGGCCAAGAACTTTCTTTTCATGTTCCTCAGTTTCTACCATCTTTAAAAGGAGGATTAATAATAGGACCCAATGTCATCATGTTTTCTGAGGTTATAAAAATGAATATGTTGGCAGCTGTTCTTGTTATAGCACCAATCATTATGGCAGACCCCTCTGAGGAATGGGAAAGCAGAATGCCAGGGACAGAATTGTGTCCCTCCTCCAAATTCATATGTTGAAGCTTAACCCCCAAAGTGACTATATTTGGCTATGGGTCTTTAGGAGGTAGTTGAGGTTAAATAAGGCCATAAAGGTGGGGACCTCATCCAATAAGATAAGTGCCCTTATAAGAAGAAACAACAGAGAGCCCCTCACTCCTCTCTCTCTCCATCTGCCCTCTGCCACATGCTTGAAGGAAAAACCATGTGATGCCAAAGCAGTGTCTGCAAGCCAGGAAGAGAGTCCTCAAAAAATCAGCCAGCACCCTGATCTTGGACTCCCCAGCCTCCAAGAACTATGAAAAAGTGAATTTCTGTTATCTGTGCTGCCTAGTCTCTGGTCTTTAGTTATGACAGCCCAAGGAAACTAGAACAGAGTTGCATGCCATGCTTTCTCTCTCACTGCACAGACTTTCCTGACAGGGCTTCCCACCTCCTGTTCTCCCAGGACCCCCTCCTCTGAACACACATGTGTTCACTCTAGTCCCAGTAAACGCAAAGCAAACATCTCTGGGATTCAAAACAGCTTGCAGACTGGAGCCTCTTATTTTAATGATTCTAATTTATCTCCAGCATTATCAATAATAAATCAACCTAAGTGGAATTAAAACAACTTTCCCTGCGGCTGTGTCTTGTTCTGTTGGAAAAGACGACCCCTTTCGAAAGGCTGTAATGATCCTCAAACACCTCAGCCTGCCATCAAGGAACAGGTTCCTTGGGATGGTGCCCAGTGGCTTTTCTCCATGGAAGAAGATGCTTTCCATTTGTTCCCAGCATCTGCTGCATATACACCATTCTCAGCACACACGCACATCACCTTGTTTAAGCCTATGGAGTTGGAATGAGTAAGACCCCATTTTACTGGTGAGGAAACAGAGACACAGAGGCATTCCTTAACCTGCTCACAGTCAGAGAGCTGGGACACAAACCCCAAATCACCCAGCCTCACTTCCATATTCCTTCCCATGCAGAGCTCACTCTGGTCTGCATATGGCAACCTGGTGTTCTGGCAAAAGCTCACTTTGGAGTGAGAAGTCTGGATCTGGATCCCTCCTCTGCCTTTCATGAGTAGTCATTCAGGGATCAGGGCACCTTGCTAAGCTTCCCTTTCCATCTTTAGAAGGGGCAGATTGCACTGCCTACAGGACCACCAAATACAGGACTCCAGAGAGGATCATGCACAAAGAACTCATGACCAGCACCCCCTGGAGGTGAACCATGGGTGAGTCCATCCCTTCCAGAGTTGTAGGGAGATTGTGAATTAATAGCTGCAGAAAAAATAGCAAAATGTCTGTGACTTAATCAATAATCACAATTATTATTATTTATCTATTAGGGTGTTTTTCTGGGTCCTTACTGATACGAGCTGAACTTGTGGTGGACTAAGAATGGCATTGACTGTACTGCCTCCTGCTCAGCCAGTTGAATAATTGTAAATGATGGTCGATAGAGTTAAATGTTCTTGAATCCACAAAACTTAAAGGCACATCATGCAGCCTGAAGGCCTCATTTGGAAAATGAGGAAGATACAGTTAAAGAAGCTATAGAGTCATTGGAGGTCACACTAGCATGTTTCAGCAAAATCAGGGTGAGAAGCCCAGTCTCTCAAAGCCCCGATTCTCCCTCGCCACGTCCCTTCCTGACTTCCCTCCCAGGACAACAGTGGCCCGTGTGTTGCACTCTGCAGTTCCAATGGTGCTTTCATAGAAGTGACTGCTCTTTGGTCCCTGTTGAGGGTTAAAATGTGGCCCCACCCCAAAATATATATTTGGCAATCCTCCCCTCTCCAGTACCTATGAACGTGACCTTATTTGAAAATAAAGCCTTTGTAGATGCCATCAAGTTAAGATGAATTCCTACTGGGTTAGGGTGGGTCTTAATCCAATACAACTATTTTCCTTGTAAGAAGAGAAGACATAGAGATACGCAAGAAGAAAACAGCTATGGGACCACAGAGGCAGACACTGGAGGGATGTGTCTTCAAACCAGGGGATGACGAGGACTGCCAGCAACACCAGAAGCTAAGAGAAAGGCATGGAACAGACTGTCTCTTAAAACCTTTAGAGAAGCATGGCCCTGCTGCTGACTTTGAGCTTCCGGAACAGCAAGGGAATAATTTTCTGTTGTTGGAAGCCACCTCATTCACAGGACTTTGTTACAGAAGCGCTAGCAAATGAATACCACCACCAAAGCAGATGTGGGAGGTAAGGCCCTCCATGCCTTGTAGGCAGAACTGGAGCTCAGAGGTATGAATGGTGAAGCTACGGCCAACTCTCCTCCCTCATCTCTCCCCACCATGCTCTCCAGGCACCCTGGGCCCCTCTCCTCAAAGACACCTGGGCCTTGGTACTTGGTCTGCTTTCTGGGGACACTGCTCCCAGAACATCAAACTCCTGCCTCTTTCCTCCCTCAGGTCTCCATCCACACCCTCCTGGTAGGCCTCCCAGGCACCACACAGCCTGAATCCCACTCTGTGCATTCGCTCTTCCTCCTTCTGCATCACACCTGTTGGCACCCAGAAAGACCTCACTTATTGTGTCATACCTGCCAGCACCTGGGATGACCTTGCTTATTGCTTGTTCACATGCTCAGTGTCCCTCTCCCCAGAGGAATGTTTCCTTCTTGAGGAGGTGGAATTCCATCAGCCCCATCCATTGCTGTCTCCTCAGATGGGAGCACATCATCAATCTTCAGTAAGTATCTGCCAACAGTTGGGAAAGAGCACAGCTTTGAGATAAGACCTGCATTCATAATTCAGCTCTGCCTTCATCAATTTGGTGACCTCACTCGTGTTGTGAAACTTCCGTGGTGCTCAGTTTCTTCATCTGTTCAATGGGGCCAAGAATAACCAGTATCTGATGAGCTCCTCACTATGCCAGGTGTTGTTCTTACCACTTTAAAGACACTAACTCATTTAAACTAACTCAGTAAACCCTATGCTGAAGGGATGGTTATTGTGCCCATTTTACAGCAGGTGAAACAGAGAGAGAAGTGACTTGCCCAGCATTCCCATGGTGGGCTGGGATTTTGCTTGTTGTTTGGCCAAAGTACCCACCCTTGAGCATCATGCTTTGTTCTTCCAAGGATGCCCCCAAAAGTATTTCTCTAGTTAGGTGGCAGGGAGTGGGGGACTAGAAGCCAAACATGTCCCGCACTGAGAGTGGCCTCTAGCACATAATTAATGCTTGACAGTAGAAGTTTGGTTGGTTTTGTTGCAACCCTTCCTCTAACACCAAAAGCCAATGGTTTCTTACCTCCTTCATCAGTTATGCAATGATCTGCCCTTTATAGCATCCTACTCTCTAGCCATAGAACTTAACAGGTAATTTCTCAGGTGCCTAATTTGGCTCAGGGGGCCTGGGAGGGCTTACTCTATGCTGGGTTCCACAGAGTTCTGTTCCATTCAACAAACTCCCTCTGAACACCAACCACTCCTCTGGCACCACGGCAACCAGGACCCAGTGCACAGAGCTTCAACCCCCATCCGATCTGCCCAGCTTCTCTTTCCAACTCAGGTCAGCAGAGGAGGAGGGGGAAACCCAATACTGAAAACACTGGCCATGGCACATTCTCCCTGGGAACAGTTCACTTTAGGGCCAAAGGCACAAGCTCTGGTCCGGGAACCAGAAGACGTGAACTTAAATCCCCAGGAGAAAGGATAAGATCATAGGACACTGACTTTAGGGTCAGACAGACGTGGGTTAAAATACAAATCTACTTACTGGCCATATTATTTCTGTAAGTCCCTTGACCTCCTTGAGCCTGTTTTTCCATTGTAAAATGAAGGCTACCATAATGCCTACTTTGTAGGGCTTCTGAAGGATTATGTGTAACATGCACGTCTAAGTACTCCATAAACAGCAGCTGTTATTACTACTCTTATTACTAGTGATGTAATCTCGAGTAAGTCACTTAATCTCCTTGAGCCCTGCTTTCTCATCTATAAAACAAGGATAATAATTCTTAATTTTAAAGAGAAGTTTGGAGGAATCTAAACGAAATTCAAATGTTAAAAGCCGCAGATACCAGAGAGTGGGTGGTGGCACACACGTTGTGAATGAACTTAATGCCACCTAATCATACACTTGAAAATGGTTGAAATGGTAAATTTTATGTTGCATCTACTTTGCCACAACAAAAAGATTAAAAATTAAACAACAGCAACCAATATATCCATACCAGTTAGGATTCCTGTTTATAAACGACAGAGCTCACTCCAGCGAGTTGAGCAGAAGAGGAATTTATTAAAGAATGTCAGGATGCGCATTTCCGGGGGAGGGGGAGACGGGCAGATAGTCACTCTCAGAGGCTGCATAGCCAAGAGCAATGCCCACATCATGGTACACATCAGCACTGGCAAAGACTCCACAATGTCACACGGGTGGGAGCAGCAGAGGTCAGCGTTGCTAGAACCCCCACCAGGCTGGACACACCATGTGCACCTGAGTGCATTCTAAATGGGTCTCTGTTTTTCCATCCCACTCCCTTGAAAATCCAGGCTTTGCACAAACACTTCTGACTGTCCACATCAAGGTCCTATACCAGGGCCCTTGGGATAGCTGGCTGGGATAGCAGGTACCTCCGGGTCCAGCCTAGGAAGGCATGGACATCCATGATGGAAGTTCCCCAAGTTTAGGGGAGGTATGTAAAGAGACTAGGCCACCAAAAATCTCCTTCAAGTGCATTTCAAGGTTTTAAAAACCAAGCAGACCTGGGTTTCAATATCAGTTGTGGCACGGCAAGCTGTATTAACCGTGGTAAATAACCTCTCTGATTCTGTTTTCTCATCTGTAATAAAGGAGTACTATTATCTCCTTTCAGAGTTGTTTTTTTAAAGACTTATTTGTTTAAGAGAGAGAAAAAAAGAGAGCAGGGGAGGGGCAGAGGGAGAGAGAGAGAGAATCCCATGAGGCTCCATGCCAGAGCCCAACATGGGGCTCGATCTCACGGCCCTGAGCCGAAATCAGGAGTCAGACGCTTAACAGACTGAGCCACCCAGGTGCCCTCACAATATTTAAGAAAAATATTTTTTAAAAAAAATATTTAAAAAAATATATTTTAAAAAAATATTGAGAATAACACAGTCTGGCCTATAACAGGCCCTTCCTTCATAAACCCAAAAAATCCAGTAAAGCAACTCGACAAGACAGCTTTTTGACAATGTACTACCCCAAATGGCCAAAATACCAGAGATCCCTGCCATGGGCTATTGTCCCCTCACACACACTCCAGATATTCTCCTCACAAAGACAGTGGCAATCCTGCAGCCGCCCTCAGACTTCCAGGTGAAACACAGCAGATATGGCAGCCCTGGAAGAGAAGCCACCTGCAGGGACGGAGGAGACAGCCCCGCCCAAGTGAGGCTGAGCCGGTGGGAGGCGCTTCCCTCAGCTGACACACACCCTACACCACCCAGAAGCAGAGAGAACTCTAGATTACACCTCAGCGAAGGGACTAATTACTGTCATAACCTTAATGAAGTGCCAGACCTCACACAGTCCAGTCTTGGGGTGCCTCGGACGGAGTCCTAGAGTGAAAGGTATCTCCAATCTGCTTCTGTAACTCTCAAAGGGCATTACGGAAGGCTCAAATCCTAAAACACAGTCACGCTCTTTAAGTCCCTCCCCATCCCTCACGGTCTCCAAGCCTCCACCCTCAGCAGTGGCCCCAAAGCCTCTTCTTCCATCCCGTGCTCTGCCATCAGGACTCCCCAAATCACCGGCAGGGGTTCTCCTTCTCTCACTATTTTCTGTTCTTCTCCCAAGTCTCTCTCAATGCTTTCCAAGCCAGATCTCTCAGCCCAGCTCCCCTGTTTTCTCCAGGTGAGCAACTAGATCAATCTGCACAGTGTGTGTGTGTGTATGTGTGTGCACGCGCATGTGCGTGCATGTGTGTGTGCTTGTGTGTGTGCATGTGTGCGTGTGTGCACACGTGTGTGTCTGTCTGTCTGGGGCAGAGTTGCAAAATAACCCACCAGACAATGCTAGATGTTTCTTTAGTGCAGAGAGAAAGAGGACATGGCTATGCATCCATTAACAGTTTTGTCTCCGTTATATACATTTTCATGATGCTGAGTAAACCTGAGAGTAAACTTTGTCAATGACAAGCGTCTGGCAACCACCTCAAGCTGGGGTTTGCATGTCAGAATTCTCTATGGTAGATGGAGAAAATGGCCACAACGCTTTCCAGCTTCTCCCACGAAGAAGAGGCGTCTGTTTCCCACCTCTTGCTCTGGAACGGCCCCTGTGGCTGAGTTTGGCCAACAGAATATGGCGGGTGTGGTGTTGTGTGAGTCCTGAGCCCAAGTCTCGGTCGGGGATGCAGCCTTTGCTTTTGTGGCTTTGGCAACCTTGAGACGTGCGTGAGCAAATCCAAGAGAACCTACTGGGGGAGAGGAGACTATAGTCCCATCACCCCCACTGCCCAGCCGGTGGCTGCCCAACCCCCAGGAATAGAGCCACCCAGCTGCCCAACAGCTGCCCACAGCACATGAGACCAGTCACGACCAGAAGAAACTAAAAATTCACTGGAGCATGGCCTCACATGCCAGTCCACAGAACCACAAGCCAATACATGACTATTGTTTCAAGTCACTAAGTTTTGGGGTAACCTGTTACATAGCAAAAACTGAATGACAATATATGGTACCCCCAAACACCAGGGTTTGCGGTTCTACAGGAGGCATCTGAACCAGGGCCTGCCTGCCATGAAAGAGGCCCCCTGCCATCTGTGGGTGTGGGGTACTCACAGGTCTCCCAGGGCACCCTTCCCTGCCCCTGCCTGTCTGAGCCTCTGGAAGTGGCAGGAACGTTTTATTTGCTGCTTCTACTGCCCTGTACAAGCCAATACAACCGTGGGTCAGTTTTGTTTCCATTCCTCCCTCTTGCCGTTTCCCGTTATCACACAAACATATCAAAAAGGAAAAAGGGCTCATGTCTGCAAGTCAGCAAAGCGCTACAGTTGGCTGTTGGTAAGTTAGTCTTGCAGCAAAGACAGCTGCTGAGAGTGCTGGATTCCATGGACTGCGGTGCTTCGGGATGCCTTTCTGATCAAAGAAGCAGCCTAGGACCCCTGGCTGGAGGCAGCCCCGTCCTCACTGACAAACATTAGGCCCTGAGAGTCAAGGAGATTTTATGGCATCCCTCCCGCCCCGTGGTATGATGAGAGCTGTAGTGAACGTCCTAGCTTCAGGGACTGCCTCTTCCTCCCTCCACAAACTGCCGGGCTGATACCTGAAATTCTACCATCCAGTCTCATTTTGTGTAATGAAAAATGCTCTGACATTAAAAAGTATACAGTCTCGGGGCGCCTGGGTGGCTCAGTGGGTTAAGCCTCTGCCTGCAGCTCCAGTAATGATCTCAGGGTCCTGGGATCGAGCCCCGCACTGGGCTCTCTGCTCAGTGGGGAGCCTACTTCCTCCTCTCTCTCTCTCTCTGCCTGCCTCTCTGCCTAATTGTGATCTCCGTCTCTCTGTCAAATAAGTAATAAAATCTAAAAAAAAAAAAAAAGGATACAGTCTGTACAACAAAGCCATTATAAAGAAAGTTAAAAGTTAATGGACTGGTACATGTTTGCAAAGCGCATGACCTACAAAAGATTGGGGTCTAGAATATATAAAGAGTTTCTACAAGTCACTAACAAAAGGACAAACTATTCAGAACAATGGTGGATAAAGGCCATAAACAACAACTCATGGACGTGTTCACTTGAATGGCCAATAAACATGTGACAACAAGCTCAGCCTCGTCAGGAGCCAGGGAGAGGTAAACAGCAAACAATTATAAGATATCAACTCACTCCCTACCAGACAGGCAAAAATCATTACAGAGAGGAGCACAAATTGGCACAGCCACTTTGGTGAAAAATTCAGGAATACTGAGTAAATTTGTAGAAGCACAAATACCCTAAGACCCAGCCATTCCACATCCCAGATCTAAAAAAAAAAACCTCTCACACATATGCACAGACGAGACATGCCCATGGGGGTCCACAGTGGTACTGTTTATAGTAGCAAAAAATTGGAAACCACCTAAATACCCATTTAGAGAGGAAATAATAAATAAATCATGGTATATTCATACAATGGAATTCTATACCAGTCTTAAAATGAATGGATTAAATTTGTATGTATCATCATGAATAAAGTATAATGTTGATATAAAAAGCAAATTGTAGAAGGTTATTTAGTTTATGTAAAATGTTAAAACCCCAGAACAATCCAAGATATATTATAAAAGTATAAAATCATGGACTATCTACCAACATCTGAAGAGAGCCACCTCTGGAGAGGAAGGAAGGGGTCTTCCAGCAGTATCAAGAGCATTTTCTTTCTTCAGAAAAGAATCAGAAGAAAAGGCAAAGCACCAACCCTTGTTAAACCAGATGATAGATGCACAGCTGTTTGTAATTTTTTTTACCTCTTTATAATTTTATTCTCAATACTTTTCATTCATTCATGCACTTGTTCATTCATCCCACAAGTATTTATTGAACACGTGCTGGATGTCAGGCACTGTCCTAGGCACTAGGACACGGCTGTGAACAAGGCATGAGGACTGACCTGGAGCTGACATTAGTGAGGATGGGCTGACATTAAATGAATGAGTCCAACTTATTAAATTGTCAGGTGGTGATAAGAAAAATAAAGCAAGGAAGGTCGATACAGAATAAAGGCCATCAAGAAAAGGCAGAAGAAGACTGAAAGTGGAAAGCCAGGAAAAACATGGGGGAAAAAGAGATGTGAGGAGGAGAGAGTGAGCCTCAAGCTGGCCGGGGGAGAACCTCCCAGAGAGAGGAATGACAGCTGTGAAGATTCAAGGCTGGTACAGTGCCCCAAAGGCAGGCTGGAGCAGAGGGAGAAGCAGGAGACCCGTCCAAAAGGCAACAGGGCAAGATGGGGCCATCACAAATTGTTTAAACAGTTCGTATTTTTTGTCAGGGAAAGGAAGAAAGGGATTGAAAGTGAGAGGGCTTTCCAAATTACGTCTGGTTGAGCGCAAACAAAACTACAATTAGACAATGCAAATCTAAAAATTCAATGAAGTCCCCAAAACTTTGAATTCTTCGCTAAGCATACTGACATTTCAAGAAGGGGATAGAGCCACATGCTAGAGTCACTCAGGAAGCTTGAAACCCTCTGGATGTCCAGGATGCACCCCGAGAGCTTAAATCAGACCCTCTGGAGTTGGAGTCAAGCACAGATAGATGCTAAAGACCTTTTGGGAATCCCAGCATGCAGTGAAGTTGAGGAACCAAAGGAAAAGAATATGTCAGGTATCTCTAACCTCTTTGACTAGGGAGACCTTCTCATTTTCATTTTATTTTTCACAGACTTTTCCAATCACAGGATTAGGTTCCCCAACACAATATAGTTTCATGAAATGTGACTCCATTGTTTTGATTTGTTTAAAAAATGTTTTTTTAAATTTTTTTGTATTTATTTTATTTTATTTTATTTTTTCAGTATTCCAAGATTCATTGTTTATGCACCACACCCAGTGCCCCATGCAATACGTGCCCTCTTCCATACCTACCACCAGGCTCACCCATTCCCCCTACCCCCCTCCCCTCCAAAACCCTCAGTTTGTTTCTCAGAGTCTACACTCTCTCATGGTTTGTCTCTCCCTCTGATTTCCTCCAATTCACTTTTCCTTTCCTTCTAATGTCTTCCGAGTTATTCCTTATGCTCCACAAGTAAGTGAAACCATATGATAATTGGCTTTCTCTGTTTGACTTATTTCATGCAGCATAATCTCCACAAGACAAGAAACAACAAGTGTTGGAGAGGATGTGGAGAAAGGGGAACCTCTTACACTGTTGGTGGGAATGCAAGTTGGTGCAGCCACTTTGGAAAAGAGTGTGGATACTCCTTTAGAAATTAAAAAGAGAGTTACACTATGGCCCTGCAATTGCACTACTGGGTATTTATCCCAAAGATACAGATGTAGTGAAAAGAAGGGCCATATGCACCCCAATGTTCATAGCAACAGTGTCCATAATTGCCAAACTGTGGAAAGAGCCAAGATGCCCTTCAAAAGACAAATGGATTAAGAAGATATGGTCCATATATACAATGGACTATTATGCCTCCATCAGAAAGGATGGATACCCAACTTTTGTATCAACATGGATGAGGGAGGTGCCTGGGTGGCTCAGTGGGTTAAAGCCTCTGCCTTCGGCTCAGGTCATGGTCTCAGGGTCCTGGGACCGAGCCCCGCATCACGCTCTCTGCTCAGCGGGGAGCCTCTTCCCGTCTCTCTCTGCCTGCCTCTCTGCCTACTTGTGATCTCTGTCTCTGTCAAATAAATAAATAAATAAATATTTTAAAAAATGGGCAGGACTGGAGGGAAAACTGGTTTTTAAAAAGCAGCATATTTCCAGTCATTAAACAAAATCCAGGTGAAGCACTTAAAACAGTGCCTGGCGTATTATAAGACCTCAGTGAATACATATTACTATTATGTTGTTACTGCTGCTGCTGTTGTGGTTGTTCATACATAGCATGAAGAAGTTATCTGCTCCGTTCCTGAAAACAGATCTTCATTAGGGCATTAAAACATTTTTTTAAGAATATCAGTAGAGTCCTGGAATATGTTTATGTTTATGGAATAAACCAGGTCAAAAGACCTTGGTTTAAAGATAAAGGAACACAGGCTCAGAACGATGAAGCAACCAGTCCAAGGTCACACAGCTCATTAGTGGCAGAACCCAGGCTACGTGTGTGGCTGTCACCCACCCCTGACTTTATAATATCTTTTTGTTCTTCCCTGATATGAAAAGGTCGTTTTGAATTTTAGGCTTGTGTAAAAACACACACACACACACACACACACACACAGAAATAGGAGAACCAGATGCTTTTCTGGGCTCCTCTGGAAGAACTAATCTTTCCCCTTCTCTGGGTTTCCACAAGCCTTTGCACACCCCTCTACAGCAGCTCTTCCCACGTCACTTGACAGCCAGGGTTGGGATTCAGCTGACAGGGACTGAGGCAGCCTCCCGTGTATACATCTGAGGACCAAGGCACGAAATTCTGCTGTGTGTACGGGCTACAATGCATGGGCTGTGAATTTGCTGGGAATGTTACCCACCCTTGTGAGAGGGACGGCAAGGGTGGGGCATACAGAGAGGCAGTGTGTCCCAATGGTTAAGAAGGGGTCTGGAGACAGAGTCCCCAGGTTCAAATCCAGGGTTGAGGTCTTTGGTTGCTGTGTGATCCTGGAGGATTTTCTGGACCTCTCTGTGCTTCTATCCTCTTACCTGTAAATCAAAGGCAGTAACAGTATCTTCTGCACAGGGTGGAGAGGATTAATGCATGCAAAGTTTCTAGAACGATGTTCCCTCATACCTAAGCACTAAATAAATGTTAGCCGTTAGGGTCATGTTACGGTTAAAAACTGACCAGCTGAAAAGCACAGAGATGGAACACAGATCCCTGGTGGGGGCGGGGGAGAATGAGGAGTGACGGCCTAATGGGTGTAATGTTTCCGTTCGAGGTGATAAAATGTTTTGGAACCAGACAGAGATGGTGGTTGCACAACATTATGAATGCATTAAATGCCACTGAAATGTTCACCATAAAATAGCTAATTTTATGTTATGTGAATTTTACCTCCATAACAACAACAAAAGTTTTGAGAAAAGAAAACTAGCCAATCTGTGTTCTCCAACCCAATCCAAACTTCAATCTAAACCAAACCCCTATTTACTCGTCTGTCAAAAGGAATGATGATAAGACCTTGACCACAGGTCACACGAGAGAGGTAAGACAGGTAATTATGTAAAGTAGGCCGTGCACTTGTCACATAGTGAATGGTAAAGAAATGACACCGATTAGTCTTTGAGTTTAAGGGCTAAAGCAGTAAGCACCTTGGAAATGACCATCTCTGCCTTTTCGTGGAGAGGATGGATGCATGCCCCCCTCATTGGAGGACTGTCGAAGCACATGTCAGTCCTGTAAAAATTATGGGGGCATTCTCCAAGATCAACCTTCTGAGATTCATCTGGGAAATCCATGCTCTGAAAACAAAAAATGTTCACCCTTCCCTGCATTAGAATACAGT
Source organism: Taxidea taxus jeffersonii (assembly GCA_003697995.1). Taxonomy (NCBI): domain Eukaryota; kingdom Metazoa; phylum Chordata; class Mammalia; order Carnivora; family Mustelidae; genus Taxidea; species Taxidea taxus. The sequence goes on from ML098930.1 coordinate 109,530, forward strand.
TAGTGATTTAGCAAATATTTGAAATAGACCTGTTGATTACAATCAAACACATTACCAAACAGAGGAATTTCTGTCCTGCTCCACTCGGATACCAGGAAACAGCTCCTACACCAACGTGTGAAGTCACAGCTCTGACAACACCTTTGATGGGGATTGTCCCAGCAGAAGGAATTTCTTGCATGTTGTCTATGTGCAGTGTTCAGTTTTGTTTAAAAAGAAGTCACCCAGGAATTTCTGTAACACCTGTTCTGGCCTGGGGGAGGAGGATGGCTTTAATTAAAGAGCCATTGTCTACACCATCCTCTGAAATTTGGTCAAATTGCAACAGAAGGATGGGAAAGAAAAAAACACAGAGAAATATTTAAGATCTAAATCAAAAAGCCAACAAAAAAGACAGAAATATTATAAATGGAAGACCAGGTGCGCTATTTCCAAATTATGCTGAACTGAGCCCAAATCCCTAACGTCTCGTTTTGTACCGGCTATCTAAACAGATGTCTTAGCCTTCAGAAAAAATTACTAAAAATGGAAGTACAAATCCTCGCTGAGCTGTTGCTTTGCCCAAACCTCCTGCCGGCATTAAAACCATCAGCAACAGACGGAAGTTGAAGCAGAATGCCAGAGTGTGTCGTGAAACTTTTCTTGCTCACCTACTACGTATCAGGAAACATGCTAAAAAAAGTTAGCAATTATGGTTCGCTTAATCCTTAAAATAAGTCTGTGAGGTAGAACTTATTAGCCCATTTTTTTAACGTACAGGAAACAAGCTCAAAGCCCACAGCCAGGACTGGTCACATGGGTGTGTGACCTGCACAGTCATTCAGGGTCTGGACTTGGTTTCATGATCCGTTGTCAACTCTTTTCAAATTCTCAATTTTTGAATGAGAGCTCTGTATTTTTATTTTGCACGGAGTCCTATGAGTTATGTATCAGGTCCTGTCACTGGACACGGTGACATTTCCATAGGTCCACTCCCACCTTATGCATGTCCCAAGGCACTAGGATAGACCCCTGTGGTGGCTACTCTGTCTCTCGTCTCAGAGATCCAGGCTTGCAGGAAGGATAAAAGGAAATGATGGAGTGACAGCAGCCGCCTGACAGTTTACAATGTTCCAGGCACTTGAGAGGGACTCTAGGCTAAGGTTATGGCCCAAGGGCTAAATCTGGCTCCCCACCTGAGTTTTACAACCCACAACCTAAGAATGTTAAATAGCTGGAGAGCAAGACTTTAGATAATATTCATTACACATGAACACTGTATGAAATTCAAATCTCAGTGTCCATATGGAAAGTTTTATTGGAACACAGCCACATGTGTTCATTTAAAATCACCTATGGCTAAAAAAGAAAAAAATCACGTATGGCTACTTTCAACTACTGTTGCGTGTTACAGAAAAGACCATATGGCCCAATAGCCTAAAATATTTACTATCTTCCCCCTTACGGAAAGGGTTAGTCAACCCCTGTTCCAGATATTTGATGAGTGCAGGAACACATGAACAAATGGCTTTAGGAAATCATCATTAGTATTATATTTATACAATGTCAGTGCAGCTTAATAAAAAGTCCAAAACTCAGAAATAGTACCCAATCCTTCAGAATTACCCAATTTTTTTAGAAAGAAGACCACTTAAATTCCAGATCTCTTTCCCATCTATGGTTTGTTGGTTGCAACTATGGCCCCCGTTCTTCCCCTCTCCCTATATGTGTCCCTTGCAGTTCTTCCCACAAAGGGGTGCAATTGAATTCCTTACCCTCAGAGCCCAGGCTGGACTTGGGATTTCCTTTAGGCAAAAGAAGTGAGGGGGTACCAGTTTGGAGCCCAGGTTTCAAGAAGCCTATGGGCTTCCACTTGCTCTCTGGGAAGCCTTTCTGAAAGGGCTCCCTGAGAAAAAAGCAGAGCCCACCCACTGTAGACTGAGAACCCACATACAAGGGAGACAGGGAAGCTTAGCCATCCTTGATGAGGCCCCAGAGAGAGCCCACCCACACCAGCAAAGTCACCCCACTGGCCTGTTCTTGCCCACAGATGTAGTGAGCCTCCACTAAGCCCAGCCCAGATCAGCAGCAATCCATAGACTTGTGTACAAAAATACGTGTTTATTGCAGGATGCCACAGTGCCTTTGGGGTTGTTCACTATGCAGAACTATTGTGCCACTACATAACTGATACACCACCCCTTCTCTATCTACTCATATGCATTTTCCTTCCCTACCATCATTTGTAGAGGAGCGATAGCAATGAATATTTATCCAAACATAATAATAATAGCAATAAGAACTGCCTCTGACATTTACTACACACTAGACAATATGCTAAATTTTCCCCAAATTTTATTTAATCCTCACAATGGTCTTGTCAGGTTATGTACTGTAGGCAGCTTCTAGGATGGCGCTTAGTGGCATCTGCTTCCTGGTATGCATGCCCTTATATAATCTCTTCCCCTAGAGTGTTGGCCAGGACTAGTGACTTGCACAAAGATGATAGGATGTCACTTGTGAGATCGGGTTACAAGAAGATGATGACATCCATCATACTCACCCACTCTTGCTCTTTCTAGCTCACTCTGATGGAAGCAGCTGCCACGTTGTGGGCTGCTCTGTAGAGAACCATGTGGGAAGGAACTGAGAGAGGTCTCCCACCAACAGCCGATGAGAAACAGGCTTGCAATCCAGCCACCACGAGAAACTGGTTCCTATCAACAACCACTTGATCATTAGTGGATTCTCCTCCTCAGTCCAGTCTTGAGATGGCCACAACCTCAACCGACAGCTTCATTATAACCTCCTGAAAAACGCCGAGTCAGACCTCTGACCCAAAGTAGCTGAGAAATAGTAAGCATCTATTGTCTCAACTGCTAAGCTGTGGGTTATTTGTTACACAGCTCAGATAACAAGGACACTGTACAATGCCATCTTTGCATATGAGAAGGATAAAGGGTAGAAGTTAAGCCAACCCACCTACATTACACAGCTGGCTCCAGAGGCCATATTCATATTCACTGCTGGCTGCCCACTGCTTTCAGAGACATGAATTTTATTCCCCTTCCCTCTCCAGCCCTTGTGCCCCTCACCCTCACTTCCGGTTCCTCTTGGCTTCATTGCCTTGTCTTGTCTCATTCTTCTTCTGCCCCTAGTTTTCTCTGTGTTTGTTTGCTGTCTCTGGTGGAGTCCTTGTCTCAACCTTTCCTTTGCCTATCCTTTCTTCCCCCTCCCTTACTCTTTCCAGGCCCCCATAACCCAAACAACCCTGTTTTCAGGTAAGATAGCCTCTATGAAGGCTCTCAGCTACTGGCGTTCAAAAGCATCAACTAGAATGACAACTTTATGCAACAGCACTTGAGAAATAAACTAGAAAAATACCTCCTCTCTGCAGTTCATGTGGGGGATATTGCTGTTACCTGATGTTACGTGACATAATAGCTATTTTCTGATTCATTAGCCATTTGTCCCCAATATCTGTAAGCTCCAACAAGGCAAAGACCTTGACTTTTTCACTACTCTTTTCTCCAAGTTTAAAAGAGATCTCACCCCAGAGTAGGCAGCAAAAAGATTTTTCTCTGAAAGAATGAAAATTATGTGGGGGGAAATGAAGGAAATAGAGAGGGAGAACCATGAACACCCTCTACATGTCAGACATTTTACCAATATTATTTCCTGTAAGATCACAACTGCTTTATGGAGACCCCCCCATCCTGTAGGTGGGAAAAAATGAGGCTCAGAGAAGTCAGTTAATTTACCCAAAGTAGCACAGCTAGGAAGTGACAGATCAGAGACTGGAACCCATGTCTCCCTGGCCTCAGAGCCTGTTCTCTTTGATCCACATGCCACTGTCAACCTATGGGTTTCTAGAATGGCACTCCGCACCCCCAGATTAGAATCTATACCTCCTATGACCAGGTTTCCCAGCCGACTAGCCTGGGTGACGGGAAATGTTACCTTGATCCTTGCATGACAGCTTTAGAGACACAGTCCGATGTCTCAGCAGCACTCCTGGTCTGTCACAAACAAGCAAATCCCATAGGGTTCTAGGACAGGGATTGAGGAGATGGAGGAGCTGCATTATAGTCCAGTTTGCCCAATTACTAGCTGCATGACCTTGAGCAACTTACCTAACATTCTGTGCCTCTATTTCCTCATGGGGAAGTGGGGATAATATACAGACCTGAACTTGGAGTCAGCTGGAAGAACTCAGTGAATCAATACCTGTGAGATGCCCCCAAAGAGTCTGACATGTAACTCCTCACTGCAACTAGAAGAATTAGTTTCTCTTTGAGCATCTGCCCCACAATCCATTTAAGTGTGTCCTTTTTCTGAATGAACAAATGCCTCAGAAAACATAAGTGACTTGCCCAGATCATGCAACAAAGCCAGGAGAAATGAGACTCCATGTGCTGACACCATTCTGTCCCCAGTCCAGACTGCAGTGGCTCATCCAATGGCTCCTGCTCACCCCCTCCCCTGCTCCATCCTGAATCCTCAGCCTCATGTTTCCAAACTGTACCAAGTCATCCTTATGGTCAGAGCCCAGAGTTCTTATGTGTTGTTTGGTCTTACCCTTCTTGAAATGAGCCTTTCTCTAATAGAGCAGAGTGGGAGCTAGAAGATGGGGTCCCAGATGAGGGGGCTGATTGGGAGGCAAGGAAGAGAAGCTTCCAGCCAGGCCCCTGTCCATCTCTGGGATGCTCGGCAAATTCATTTCCCGCAGAAGACTTATTAGCTGCAGAATGGAATGGGGAGCCCAAAGTAACGAGCCTTTAATTACGAAATTCTTTTACCTTATTGCTTTTGTGTGGCCCTGATGAAAATGAGCAGTGGCAGTTTCTATTAGAAATGTTAATTACTTTCCTGGGTAATTAGACTCGCTGGGTACTGTGAGCACCTGACCTCACTTCATAACAGCAGAGATGGGAGGAAGGGGAAGAAATTGGTTGCGGGGGTTGTTGACGGTGGTGACAGGGGAGTTACGGGAGACAGGGAAAGTGTTTATAAATGCTGAGAAAAGCAAAATCATCCAAATTAGTTGAATGGACAAGGAAGCCTCAGAGACCCCCAAGAAAGGCTAGCAGAAGAGAGGATCTACTGGGGAGTGGGGGTTTTCCAACACCCAGGACCTGTCACAATGATCGGAAAGTGAAAAACTCCTCTCAAAATGCACTAGAGAGGCTCCTACTGGGCCTCCTCTCACAGTGTGGCTATGGAGCCCCTAGGCTGCTCAGAGACCCCCAGAGTCACACAGCTGGTGAGGCAGGGCTGGGACCAGAGCCTGCTGAGCATTTCCTCCTTTGTTCCTTCTACAAGCATTTGCTGGCCGTTGGGAGCACTTTGGCCAGAAAAACAGAACTGACACAGTTCCATTTCCTAAGGAGTTTAAGGTCTAGGGGTTCACACAGATAATGGCACCATTGCTGTTCATAGCATGTGGAACACAATATGTAGGAAGCACACAGGAGACTATGATTAAGAATAATTGGGCAAAAGGCATTCAGTGTGGATGGAGTGGTCAGGGAGGGCTTCTCTGGAGAGGCGGCTTTCCGCCTTGAAATTTGTATATGTGCTGCCGAAGCGAGCACCCGCCTTGAAATTTGGAAAGAGCTTTGCTATTTGCAGAGTTGGGGTAAAAGAGCATATCATCTGGTGTTGTGGGTTGAATAAGGTCCCCCCTCAGAATAGGACCTTATTGGAAATAAAGGTCTTCACAGACACCATTTATTGACATCACAGTGGATTAGGGTGGGCTCAAACCCAATGACCAGTGTCCTTGTAAGTGAGGGAAACTGGGCACAGAGACACAGATACACAGGAAAGATGCCGTGCAACAATGAGGCAGACAATAGAGGGATGCAGTCATGAGTCAAGGAGACCCAAGGATGGCCAGCAACCACCAGAGGCTGGGAAAGGCAAGAAAGGATCCTGCCCTAGGGACTTCAAGGGGAGGATGGCCTTGCTGACACCTTGATTTTGGACTTCTAGCTTTCAGACCTGAGAGAATAAACTATTTTAAGCCACCTGGTTTGTGGTCCTTTGTTACAACAGCCCTACGAAACTAATATACCTGGCTTCTGTAATCCCATATCTCTAGCACTATAGGCTAAATCCCCAAAATAATATAGGATGAGGTCATGAGGAGAGCACTGGACAAAGAGTCCAGTTTTCCCACTAGCCTTATGACTTTGGGCAAGTCACTCCCCACCTTGAGCCTCATCTAAGTCTGAGAGAACTTGGGATTCCCAAACACATGGTCACGGGCAAGCCAAATCACAATCACCTTAGGGCACTGTGTTTAGAATACAGATTCCTAATCCCGCCCCACAGGGGCTTACACAACCAGCATCTCTGGGTAAGGCTGTGGAATCTGAATTTCTAACAAACTCCCCAGGAAAAGGATCTTGACATGACACGCAGTTTTTAGACTCTCTGGGTTCGAACACACAGCCTAAGGGCCCTTTGAAAGCAAAGTGTATGTTACTCTAAGAACTGTCCACTCTGGCTTTGGCATGAGTCATACCTGCCCTTCCGCACTGACCTCATTGACTGCAGGTGTCTGTGAGAAAACCCAGGCATTAAGAGATTGGTGGATGCTTGTGCCAAAGAAGAGAGGCAGGCTTGCTCTTCAGTCATTAAAGAAGCTATTTACAAAGCCCTGCTCTTCTTTTAATTTGTTTGTCTTTTTGATTGTGCAATTGAATCCCAGCCACAGGGCTCAACTGAGCCTTGCCAGGGAAGGCAGAAAGCCATCAATACTCAGGAGTAACTGACAGTCACTTCCAGAGCAAGAGGTTCTCCAGGGCGGGTGATGGAAAGGCTTGAAACTTGCCATGCTTCTCAGGTCAGACAGCGTGAGGCCAAGGAGGGCACCTGGACCTTACTGATCAGACAAACCAAGATTCAAATCCTAGCTCTGCCATGAGTCAACTCTGTGATCTGGCGCAAACCGCTTAGTCTCTCTGTTCCTCAAATTCCTCATCTCTGAACCCAAGGGTAGCACACCCACCTGTCAGGGTTGCTGGGATATCTGCAAGAAGCAATGACCACAGGGGGCCTGGCACATTGTGAGTGACCAGCAAACTGTAACTGCATTGTTTGTGTTACTACTATTTTATTAGTGGTATTAACAGTAGAAGGCTGGCACTGGAGAACGCTAGTCCACGTGGCCGGGCTGGCCCCTACCTGTTAGGGCTGCAAGAAGCAAAGGAGGGGACTGCCTCGTGTCATAAGAAGAGCCAGAATTTAGAATCAGAATGTCTCATTCTGAAACCCAGCTCCCCTACATTCCCCCTGTATGGATGTGGGTGAGCCAATCAATCCCCGTAAGCACTGGGGTCTTCATCTCCTAACCTGAGCCCAGAATCCCTATGTCCCCATCTCTTGTCACAATCAAATAAGACAATGTGCGCAAAATTGGGTAAACTCCCAATCTTTTTACTAATCCAAAGAAGAAATTACTATTATCTAGCCAGATTTCTAAGTCTGGCTGAACAGTGGAATCCCCTGGGGAGATTCTAAAAAACACCGGGGCCCACACCTTCTCCCCAGACCAGGCAATGGCAGGTTCCCAGGCTGGGGTGTCAATGTAGCCGGCAGCCTCTAGGGAAGCTGCTGACCTGGCCCAAAGCTCCCTGTCTGCAAAGGAGGAAGTCAAGGCCAAGAGAAGGGAGAGAGCTTGCTCAAGATTACACATCAGGGGCCTCAAAGTTTACCCTTTGGAGCGTCATTTCTTCTCATTCCCCGTGTCTGTCCTCCACCATGAAATTCCAATAGGCAGTTGCTGTGGCCGATGTCAAAGAGGTTACTGCCTATGTTCTCCTCTAGGATTTTTATAGATTCCTGCCTCATGTTGAGGTCTTTTATCCATTTCGAGTTTATCTTAGTGTACGGTCTAAGAGAATGGTCGATATTAAGGAGGGTACGTATTGCATGGAGCACTGAGTGTGGTACATAAGCAATGAGTCTTGGAACACTGAAAAAAAATAAATTTAGTTTAAAAAATACAACAGGCAGATTCTCAGGGCCAATCAGGAAAGATTCTGTGTGTTAGGTAACCTGCCTGGGAAGCCAGGGAGTACATAGTTGGTACTGGCCAGGAAGGTTTTCCACCCAGAACTTTCTACACATGGGCACGGACCCAGCAGAAGTGTCCCTATTCCTGGGCGATCGAGAGAGACTTGGACCTTCCTGCAGAGTGTCCTGGCAGGGAACAGGGGACAAGAGACACAGATATGGTCATTGCAGCCCACCATTGAGAGAAGTCTGTGGGAGGAAGCATGAAGATGGGAAGGTGAGCAAGCCTCAAAGTCAAACCCATCTGGTTCTGAGACCCCCTCTGCCACTGACTGGCTGCACACCATTAGGCAGGCAGAATAAATGAGAATTTTTCTATTTAAACACAGTGTTTCCTGCCAGGCTGGCTCTGGCTCCTTCTTCTTAGAAATGCTTCCTTCAGCTCTGGTGTTCAGCCCACTCCTTTGGATGAATCAGCCCTTTGTGGGCAAGAACAATGTCAAGCAGGCTCCTTCATCTACAGTGGCACAGCTGGCAAGTTGAAAGAATAAGTCTGGATCTCCAGAAGAAGAGCAGGGAGCAGAGGCAGTGAGGCCTCAGACCCTGAAAGCCTGTGCAGAGAGAAGCCCCAGGAGCAGAGCTAAGACCTAGGGAGGAAAGCACAGAGAGAGTCAACCCACAGAAAAGAAGAACTCTGTCATCCTAAGTTGTATAACACAGGAGCCAGCTGCCTGGTGAGGTACTGAGCTCCCCATCACAGTGGGATTACATTAGTGAAGGCTGCATGGCCACTGGTGAGGCTGGTATCGATGGGAATCCTGTCTTCAGTGGGCATGTGGGCTGAATGAACTCCAACTGTCCTTCCATGCTTAGATTCTGGTTTGACGACTCTGAAGGATGAGATTTGCAAGAGAAGAATTAGGTGGATGGCCAAGTCCTGGCTTCTATTGTCAGTTGCATGAACTTGAGAAGTTATTTCACCTCTCTGGGGCTGTGCCCTCATTTGCATATAAGAATAATTATATGCATTCTGAATAAGCAGGGTGAGAATTCAGTCATGTACTGTAAAAGTACCTGAACAGCCTTGTACACAGTCAAGTCTGAAAAAAGCACAGCACCCCAGCCACCCTCCTAATCTCCACCAGCAGCCTCCCAGTGGTCCCCAAGTTTTCCAGGAGACACACTCATTAGGCAGATTAGTGCACAAAACCAATCATCGCTCCCATCCTTGTATGCCAGGATTAAACACTGTCACAGGATCTCTTCCCATGAGGCTCATGCTTTGCAGAGCCCAGGCTGTGTCACAAGGAGGGAGGTCTTCATCACCATGCCTGAGGGGAAAGTTCTATTAAGAAGAAGATGAAGGGGAAAAAAAAAACTAGGTGTAAAGGAACATAAGAATGTAGGCACGGTGTTTGGGCTGAAGATACACATCACTGAGTGCTGGTCTGCACTGCTAGGCAGGAAAGCAACTTCCTTCTACAGAAGCCAAACACTCTAACCCCCAGGGTGCCAGCTGGCTGTCTCCTACGCCTCCCCCAGGCTCATGCTAAAGATGGGAGGTGAGCAGCCATCTACCCAGGCAAAGCAGCCAGGTCCAAAGTCACACCACACACCCCTATCTTTAATGTGTGGAGGGTAAGTAGGGGTCTCCTGGTGGGGTTTGAGGGGCCCCAGAGCATCCCCCCACTTGGTTCCCCAAACATCTCCCCTGTTAATTCACCACCCATGCTTGGAACTTAGGACTTCTCAGTTTTTAAAGTAACTTTGCTTTTTGTCTCTTACAACTGTGCTTCCTCAGCCCTCAGGAAATCAAAGCCAAAATACAACTAAGAATTCTCAGTTGGCTTGGAAATCACCTCTGCCTTCTACCCTGAGAAGCTGGGAAGGGTGTAGACTTCATCCCTGAGAAGAGAAAAAATGCATAAAATGTCCAGAAGCCCCGTCCTCCATCTCCTCCTCAACACACACACCACCACCACCACCACCACCACCACCAGAATCCATCCAGGAGCAACCAAACGCATAGGCGGTCCATCCATGCATCAAGATGATAGCATCCAACCCTCTCACTTCACTCATCCATGAGCAACAGTGGCCAAGTGTCCAGATCCTGTCCTACTTGACACTATAAACACTCTAAATGCACTGTAAACTTCAAAGAAGTTCCTGACAAATCTTCCAACCAAAACACAAGAACGGATGCTTCCTTGAATGATCAGGGAAGGTGAAGGTGGGGATTCACTACGCATCAGCACACCCATTTTACAGACGAGGAAGTTGAGGTGATAAGAAGTGACTTGCCGGTTACAGCCAATAGGTGGCAAAGCCAGCTTTCCATCCAAATCTGCCAAGCACTGAAAGGTGTATTTTTTTCATTATGTCACATGCATCCTTAGCAGAAAGCCTAAGTTTGCTTACTCCACAGTGTAGGGAGACTAGATCTGGGCCCTGTGGAACAAAGTTGCTCCCTTAGGCCTGTGGCTGTCAAAACTTAACGAGCATAAGAACCACCTGGGAGCTCGTTAACCAGGCTGAATGTAAGTTCTGGTGTGGTTGAGATCAGCTCTTCTCAAACTTTCTTCCACACACATATCATCTGGGGATCTTGTTAAAATGCAGATTCTGGTACCGTGGCTCTGGGGTCTGTCTTGGCTGAGACTCTGAGCTCCCAGGTGGGGCTGGGGCTGCCGCTCCAGGGACCTGGCTTTTGAGTGGCAAGTCTAGAGAGTCTGCCAATGCCCGAATCCCTGCATCACCACCGACCCACCTACAGAATGCAGGGCAAATTTCCAAGCCTCTCTGTGCCTTGGTGTCTTAATATGTAAAATGTGCATCCATGAAACACGAGCTCATGGAGTTGCTTTTCAGATTAAAGGTGAACCATGGAAGTTGCTTCACACAATGCCTGTTGCCCAGAAAAATCAAAATGAAGTATGACTCTCATTGGAGATAGTAGTAGCAGTAGTGAGTTTTGTGGTGCACTGCAAGATTTCAAAAAGCAAATGCCAGCTGCTCGTGTTATATTTTCCCATCAGCTCACATTTATTCAGCTTTCCCGAGTCCCGTAGCTGTCTCTAGAAATGAATTTTAGACCTAGCAGTAGAATGGCAGTTAGCATTCGTCTAATGCATTTTCATGTATGTTTGTGTTCACAGCATCAATGCTGCTCAACCCTTACAACAACCGTGATTTATTACTTCTCCAAACCCGTGGGTGTCTGAGTCTGACTGGGTGTTTATTCTGCTGCCCGTAGAGATGCTGAGGTCCCTCTGCATTCACCTGGGAGCTTAGCTGGGAGCCATCTGGGGCTGGACCATCCAGATGGGCTCTCATCCCCGAGGGAACCACCCACCTGGATTCTCAGCCTCCAGCAGTTCAACTGACCTTCTCCCACAGCACAAGGCTGGCTTCCAGAATGAGAGTCTTGGGCGGAGAAGCACCAACATGCAAGTGTGTGTCATTCCTTTACCTGCCCTCTGCTTCCCAAGGTTGCATCAGCACAAGTGAGCCACGTGGGCACAGACTGCAGGGGGCATGAACACCAGTCACGTGGAGCCACTGATGTGAAGTTGACCACGATTAACCAGCTGGATTAAAAGTCCCTTGAAGACACCTTACCTGCCGTGTGCACTGGGGTCTCCCCAGTCCTAGGAGATTGTTGGTACATCTGGTCCTCCAACCAGCCTCAGACGCAGTGTAAGTCAAAAGACGTTCCCATTTGCCGGTGGCCATGAGGGCTTGGTGTCACGCAGATAGTTAGGGGCTTTTGCCCAGGAAATCCAGCTCCATGACCGTCATTGTTGCCTGTCCACTCTCCTGTTAACCTTGCAGCATGAAGTTTTTCTGCCTTCCTCTCCTTACCCTGTATGTCTCTTTTCTCCAAGCTTCCTGGTGACATAGTTAATTATTTATAAATGAACATTTAAATGCACCAGAAAGAGTGCTATTTAAAGAAACCCTATGGTGACTCACTGAGTAATTAAAATAATCATTTATTCCATAAGCATTTATCAGCTTCTTGGTATGCACCAGGCACAGCGGGGACGGGGGTGGGAATGGAGGGACAAGGGAGCAGTACAGAGTTAGGAGTTGGGGCTCTTGCCCTCAGGGAGCTAAATTGCTTAGGCTTCCAACAACAGATGTTGATTAGGCATCTACTGTGTGTCCAGCTAAGTGCTGGGCTACAGAAGCAAACCCAGCACCATTTCTGTCCTCAAGGTGTCACAGGCTGGCAGGGAAACCAACCATCACAGTCCCATACCATGTGGTCCCTGTGTGGTGGCTGCATTTGGAAAAAGTCCTCTCAGAGCAGAGAAGGGCCCAACTCTGCCTGGTGCAGAGACAGGGATCAAGGAAAAACTTCCTGAGAACCATGACCCACAAACTGTCTGTGGACACACAAAACCAGGGAAGGGTTTCAAGGCTGAGACAAGAAGGCACGAGAGACAATGCAAGTCACTGGCTGCGGGGGACAGAGGGCGTCCTGCATCCTGTGTGCTGGGCTGGTTTCCTAAGAACCACAGCCTGAGGTTGCTCTAGCCAAAGGTGCTAGCAGCCTCGTTTGGCCAGAAAGTGCCTCCCCTCTGCATCCTCCAGGACTCTGGGCAAGGTCGTGTGCTTGCACAGGTCTTCCCCTATGACCAGAGCAGACCCTTCCTTTGCTCTCTCTCTGTTTATCTCCCTCATGGCGCTTAGCACTGACTTGGCCTCTCTGTTTATTATCTGTCAGCGCCCCTCAGACTAACTCCGTGAAAGCAGGGACTCTATTCCTCTCTGCTATCCTATTAGAGTGTACGTTGCACCAGGACAAAGACTTGGTTTGGTTCGTGTCGCACCCCAAGCACCTAAAGGAGCCCCTGGCACCTGGCGTTTCAAGGTGTCTCAAGACTAAATGAAGTCGAGGTCCCTGGCAGGAAGAACGAGGGTGAGAAGTGGAGGAGTAAGTACTTGGACCTTGTGACTTCAGAACAAGACAGCTTCTGTTCCAGTCTGGACCCTGTCCTTAGTTACTCAAGGACTGTGGGAAAGCAATTCCCCCTAAAATTCCCAGATTTCTCATCCTGCTCACTGTTGGGCATCCTTTACTGAACTGAACTTCAGAACAGGTGTGAAGGTTCTACTCCTGACCGAACTTGAGACGATAGAGGCAGCCTTGTGAGTCTACCCGGGAGGTCTGGCCTGGCCAGAGTCCAGCCAATGCTTTATGATCAACATTGTGACAAGGTATTAGTTCAAAGCCCAGCTGGGCTTAGTTCCAATTCAGGGTCATAGCCTCCAGGTTCCCCGGGGAGCTGGCAGAGTTCCATTGGGGCCGATGGAGCATCGAGAACTGATACCTGGCCTGTAATGCACAGGAGTGTGTTGCTAGCTGGTCTGTCTGGAGCCTCAGCCTAAAAGAAAGAGGGGGCAAGAGATATTTCTAATAGGCCTCTGTGCTTTCATACACACAACACTAATTCCTCTTCAGGGATTTCTAGCCCTATCCATGGTGAACTCTTATCCATCCTTCAAAACCCCTTTGAAATGCTCTCCCCTTCTCTGCAAACTGCTTTGCTTTCCCCATGTGAAATTAGTGATTGCCTCTTCTGTCCTATCATGCCTGGAACATGCTTCTACAAATGTTTTATTATTTTCCCTATTCACCCAAGAGCTTTCCAAGAGCAGAGGGTGGGCCTTCTCTCTCTGTAGCTCTAATGTCTGGCACAACACCTCCTACATACTACTCCTAATAATAACTACTGTTGATTAGGCACACACTTGTGTTCAGGCTTTGTGCTAAGAGTCAAGTACGCTCTTTCATTTATTCCTCAAAACAGCCCACTTCCCATGGAAGTGGAACTCATTACATGTCCAATGAGTGTGTATTAGATAAATGGGCACATGAGGAAGTGACTGAGTGAATAATTAAGTAGTAAAGTCATTTTTATGTTTCGGCTTTCTTTGTCTTCTGGAGAGCAGACAATCACTGGGATGTCCTAGTGCAGTGCAGTGCACAACTTCAGTGTCCCACCCAGGGATCCTGTCCTGAGGACCCCTGGGTGCCCATCATGGGAAGGACTTTGAGTAAAAGGTATGGAATAAGATTCCTTGGTTATGAGACATAATTTCCCAGCTCCCCTGAAATGAAAGGCCCTAGAAATCATGGCCTGTGGGCAGATCATTATCTCTTGGGGGGGTGCCCTTTCTGGAATCTCTTTCCTTCTATACCGGATGCCCCCAGGCCACCTGCTGGGTCTGCCTAACCCCCTATGGACAGATCTGAGATTTGTGTGTCTCCTGGCCTGAGTGACAACTACTTCTGTGGTGTCGAGCACACACGTTTCTTCTCTGGCCATGGCTGGTGAGAGCCTTTGACAGGAAGACTGTAGCCAAGTCCACAGAGACTGAAATATATTTCCTTCTCTGCAGCTTCTCCCTGAAGCCTTGGGCTGGGAGACAGCAGGTTCTTGTAATGATGGCAGATTGGTGGTTGGGGTGTGAGGACAGGAGCTTGTGGGCTTTGGTGTCAGAGCTGCCGTCTGGGGTTTTTGCATCAGTTAGGGGCCAGAAACGTAAGGTTGGTGAGCTCCAGACCCCTGCATGGGCTCCGACCCCAAAGCTATATGTTAACTGTCCCAGGAGGGCAGAAGAGATGCCTCCTCACAGGTGCCAGCCAGAGCCACAGAAACAGTTTCCATGTGAAAAATTGAGAAGGTGGATGCGTGACCTGTTAAGCATTGGGGCCGACTTCTGCATTCATTTCAGATCAAGATTGTGTAACCTGAATAACAATCAGGGTTTGGCATATTGCAAAGTCTTGCCAATTGAATCACCTCTAATAATGGCTAATATTTTATTGGGCACTCGTTGCCATTCGGCCCTTTGCTGAACAATCCACAGGCATGACTGGATAGACCTCCACAACCCAAAGAGGAGACAATTGCTAGTACTACTCTCATCTTATAGTTGAGGTCACCAAAGTTCAAAGAAACACACGGTCTCCCAAGCATCGGTGGTGGACCAGGGATCTGACCCCAGGTCTGTGTGACCCCCAAGACCCCATGTTATTTGGCCAGAGTATAAGTCAAGCCCAGTTTTGGTTGGCCTGGCCACTTAACCTGTGGAGTTTACAGTCTTTGAGTCACTGAATCGCTTCAGGGTTTCCGAGCAAGTTCTAAGAATGCAGACGGCAGCCTCCTCAAGAGGGGAGCCACCCACAACCAGTAGTCTGAGAAAACACCCTCCCTTCCCCAATCAACCAGGCAGGTGTGTCTACCTCTTCTAACCCTATGCACACCATTCTGACTCTCCCAGGATTCAGCATGAAGGAACTCCCTTCCCTTCTGAAAATGCATGGAGCTGCTAGCCCCAGCTCCCAAAGTGTCTGTTGATTCTTTAAGATCCTAAAGTCACCATCCAAACACTACCAGCACACCGCATCTCAGGACAGTTATACTTCTCTGACCTTCAGAGACTTCCGACCAATCAAGTTATCTGACCAATCAGATAACTTGGTCAGCTTTGGCAGGGCCAGATCTTCTGGAACAGCACTGTTCAACACAACTTCCTGCAAGAATGGAAATGAATTCTGTTATACAGAAAAGAAATTGAATAAATAAAAAAAACTTAAAAAAAAGAATGGAAATATTCTAAATGTTCTTCCATCCAATATGGCAGCCACTGGTCACATGTGGCTCTTGACTTGAAAAGTGGCCTAATGTGGCTAAGAAATTAAACTGTTAACCTGACATAAGTTTGATAGATATTAGTTTTTTTTATTTTTATTTTAAGTGAGCTCCACACCAAATGTGGGGCTTGAACTCAGAACCCTGAGGTTAAGGGTCACATGCTCTACCAGCTGGGCCAGCCAGGCACCCCAGTAGATTTCAATTTAAATAGCCACAGGGGGCTAGTGAGTATCATATAGATACTGCCATTCTAAATTTAATGTTAAGATAACCCCTGGGTCCCCCAAAATACGGAAGACTATTCTGTATAATCAGTAATATCCCTGTAATAATCAATAGGACACCCCAGGGGAGCATGAGGGGTGGATGACCACTCCACACATACATCAGCCATTCAGCAGTGCCAGGGGTCGGGGTGGTGATGGTAAATATTCTTAAAACAAACCAAAAAGCATTGCTCCCTGTGCAAACAAGCTTCCAAACTCTTGGCCTGGTTGTCCTGCATGACGACACTGTGCTCCTGAACTTTCTATAGGCTTTTCGTTGCCACCACAGTCTCTCGCAGTGGTTCATGTATTCTTAAGTTTCCACGTTAGCAGAGCCATTAGAACAGCAGCTCGCTGAAGCAAGTGTCATGATTCCCATTTCCAGATCAAGACACTGACGCTCATGGAGTTAAATGACATCTTTGAGCCACAGGTAACTCTCGTGCCATACAATGAGGCTCAGGGCAATCAGCATATCCTCCCACTTTTAGAAATGACGGAAACTTGAATCTGTGACCTTTTTATTTTTTTAATGTTTTTATTGGCATATAATTAACATGGAATGTTATATTCATTTTAGGTGTCCAGCATATTGACTCAACAATACTATGCATTACTCAGTGCTCAATGTAGGTGTGGTCCACCATCTGTCTCCACACATTATTGCAAAATTATTGACTATATTCCCTATGCCATACTCTTCATCTCTGTGACTTATTTATTTTATACCTGGAAGTTTGTACCCCTTAATCTTCTTTATCTTTTTCACCCAGCCCCCATGCCACTTTTCCTCTGATGACCACCAGTTTGTTCTCTGTATTTAAGAGTCCGGTTTGGCAAAAGAGATTCTTAATGTCATAAAACAAACTGAGGGGGATGGGAGGGAGGGGTGTTGGGAGAGAGTGGTGGGGTTACATTACATGTTTAAATAAAAATTAAATATATATATATAATAAAAAATTTTTAATTTTAATTTTTAAAAAAAGTCTGGTTTTGTTTTTTTGTTTGTTTGTTTGTTTCTTTGTTCATTTGTTTCGTTGGTTTGTTTTTTTTTTTAGATTTTACATATATGTGGAATCCTATGGCATTTGTCTTTCTCCACCTGACTTATTTCACTTAGCATAATACCCCCCAGGTCCATCCATGCTGTCGCAAATGGCAAGGCCCTTTTAGAGACGTAGGCTGTCTATACCTTTGTGGCCTGCAGATATTTACTGAATACACAAAGCAGAGAGATGAGCTCCAGGCCTGAGTAAATAGCAGATGGAGCCTGGTTCAACAGAAGGGAGAGAGTATGGGCACATCACACTTGGTACTGTAGGGTCCCCTTATGGGGCTCTGTTCAACTTCATTGTGCTGCATGAACTCCAAAACATCTCTCTACATCTCTGCCTTTGGTTACCTTCTCTGGACAACAGGTGAGGTATACCAGGTGTCTCTAGGGACTCAGATGCCTAAAACTTGGAAAAGTAATGTGGTGTTTGCTGCTTGCCATGTGCCCAGCACTGTGCACCAGGGAGATCTGTGGCAGGACTGCAAGAAGCTTTGTCAGTTGGTCCTCACCATCTGCAGAGTCACCTGACCTGTGGAGGTGTGTGTAGAAGGAACAGATAAGGATGTGGATTCGCCATTCTGGGCCTGCCAATTCAAGCTGTGTGACCTTGAGCAGGTCACATAACCTCTCTGAACCTTAGTTCAGTCCATTTTAAGTAGGGAGACCACCACCCATCTCGGAGATCGGGGTAAGGACCACATGAGACAACTAAGCTGCACTTATCAGTGATATTTATACCATGAATATCACTTCTTTCCCCTTCCCTTTCTCAGTCAACTGAGAGAGAGAGCACCCACTGTCTGCCAAGAAGCTTCTGTCATCCGACTAGATTCACTACAGATTCCTGCCCAGCCCATCTCCATCCCTAATCTTTGCTTCCAAGCCCTGTTGGATGCCCCAGACATATCAAACCTGCCTGGCGAGGCACGAGCCAGCAATAAGAGGAGAGACTCAGGTCACAATGACTGGGAGTGAGGCCCCTCTTCCCAGGATCAGATCATTGGCCAAAACGTCCCCCTTCTTGGCCCTGGCAGGCTAGAAAGCTGCTCTTCTGAAGGTTCCACCCAAAGATCCCACTCATACATCATCCTTCAAGCAGGAACAGCTCCCACAGCTACAAGAGAGAGACATCTGTCCCTCTCCTTCCCACCAACACCCAGAATGAGCCTAATTAGACAGTATCTTCCTTCAGCTGCCACTGTGATCAGTGCCATGGAAGTATAGAAACAGGGTGGCTCCAGGCACAGATGTCCAGAAATGCCACACATTCCCCAACCCAGGGCCCCAGGCACCTTGGCCTATGTCGAGAGCCTGGAGTCAAACTGCAGAGATCTGTCGAGGGCGCCACGAGGTGAGACCGGGATAAGAACTGTTTTTCTGGAAGGAAGTGAACATTTTCTCAAAATGGGCTCTGAGCCAAACTAACTTTTGAAATTTTATTCCTGAATTTTGGATCTCTGATGAGAAATTCTATCAGTCAGGGTCTTGGCAGGAAACAGAAGCTCACTCAGCTGGTATTTTTGAAGAGACGTTTAATGAAGGGACTAGGGCAGCACACAGGGCTTGGCAGGATTCGGAGAACCAACAGGCCATATTGAGGCACCCAGGGACCAGCAACAGCAGGAAGACGGGACCACCTCTAATCCCAAAGGGACAGGGAGAGAAAACATTACTATCGGAGTCCATTTAAGAGCTGTAGCCTAGAAAGGGGCCAGCTCCACCCACTGCAAAACCACAGCAAAGCAGGCAGGAGCAGGGTATCCTCAGCCAGACCCCAAACTTCTCTCCTCCCAGTGTCCAACTCCCCTACTGGGTGAACGCAATCAGAAGTCAAAGGTCAAGAGCCCTGCGGGTGCAACCCAGAGAGGAACAGGGCCCTGGAGCACAGAGCAGGGCAGGGAGGGGATGAAGATGGATACAGACAAATGAAAAGCATCCAGAGCAGAGGAAAAAGCTCTTGGTATCATAGCTCAACATTTGCATGTATTAGCTAAGTAACACCAAACAAATTCCTTACTTTTTCTTGACCTCAGTATCCTTGTCTATAAATGCATATCATCCAATTTAGAAAATTAAAAACCATGTTTATAGAGCACCTTTATAGTGGCTGGCACACAAGAGTCAGAGAGTTGGTAATGAGGAGGATGGAAAATCACAGGCTCTGGGTTCAGATACCTGGGTTTCCTATTCTGGCTCCATTGGTCCCTAGTTGTGTAACTTTAGGAAAGCAACCTAACCTATGGGAACCCAACTGTATCAGCTGCTAAACAGATACTGTAAGAACACCTGCTACACAGGGTGTTTAGCACAGTGCCTAACACAGAAAGTGCCAATAAATTGTGGACATTGTTTTTCTAGGTGATAAAAATTGAGTAAAAAACACCTCCCACGTATGGCCAGAGACATGCACTTCCCTCATCCTGACTTTGCTTCCCTTAGGAGAGGCTCCTGAACTTGAATTTCTATGCTCTCCACTCAGCAGAGCCTCTTTCATGCTTCTGATTCTTTACAAACTCAGACTCACAGCTCCAGGAAAGACAGACTTTCCCACAGACTTGGCTCCCACCCTCCACAATCCAGCTGTTCCTCCACCCAGAGAAGAGAGCTGCACTCAGCTGATGGACTGTGGAAGGAGGCCCAGCTAGAAGAAAAGACATTTGTCCCCTGCATGTTCTTCAACAAAAGTGACAATTTCCCTAAATCATTATGAAGCTGGAGACATGGCCCAGAAAACCTGGGCCATGTCTCCAGCTCAGGTTTTCTGAAAAACCTTTTCCAGTTGAAGAAATGGGTGTGCTCTGACCCAGGGCTGCATCTCAGCTGTGAACAGCTAGAGGACTGGGGTGTTCTTACCCAACTTGCTGAGCTGGCACCTGGCACAGGGCCTCAATGATACACCTGAGCACACACAATGTGCCAGGTCCTGGGTGTACTTCACTGAACAAAGCAGGCACGTCATACCTTCATGATGCTTGCAGACTGGTAGGAGAGTCAAAAATTCTACAAGTACAAATTTTCACAAATGATACCACTGTTATGGAACATAATGTAGGAGATCCTTGCTGATTAGGATGCATAATGTTGCAAAGAACCATTTTTCCCATGACTAACAGAAGAAAACATCAGATAAAATAGATATCATACTTTTCCTTAACATCACCAAAGAGTGGTGGATGCAGCAACGTTTAAATGAACCAAGTTCCAGAGAGGGACAAGCCCACCATCACTGAGGAAATAGCACACCTTATCTTCATATCTGGCATCTGTGGACCAATCTGGGTATGTGCAGGCAGAGCAGGAGGTTTCCATACTCAGAGGAACTTTGCTGAAACAAGGATAAACTAGCAAACTTTTAGTGACAATGTGGGCTGGCATGACAGATTGGAAGAGTCCAAATGCAATAATAAATCTCTCAGGCAAACAGTTGTCTCCCACAGGAATTGTGCTGAGTAAGCAGCTGTGGGAGTGGAGCTGGGAAGCACACGTGGATCTTGCCATTTTGTGCAAGTACTTGGGTTGAATCTAGAGATAACTTAAAACTAACCAAAGCTGTAAACCAAGACCCTTCTAGCCCTGATTGTGATAAGATACAGCAGATGGCAGTATGGAAAGTTCAATATTGGGATGAAAGACAAAGAGAGACCTCTGCTATCTCCTTTGAGACCACAGATAAACTAAATTAATTTGGTTTCATGTCAGCCCAGCACAGCTTCAACATGGTGGAATCTGAATGATCACCTCTCACCCCAGCTTCCCAACAGGGAAAAATGATATGCCTTCCTTGGGAAAACAAAACAAAATATATTGTCTACTTCACCCCCTACTGTTCTTTTATCAAAATGTCCCACATAGAATTGAAAATTACAAAACAATGCAAAGAAGCAAGAAAATGTGACCCATCATCAGGAGGAGAGTTAGCCAACATAGATAGACCCACAGAAGACCCAGACCTGGGAATGAGCAATCAAAGGACTCTAAAATAATTATTATAAACACGTTAGGGATATTTAGAAAAAATACATGCAGAATGAGTGGACAGGTAGGGAATTTTAGAAGCTAAAGGAGAGATTTATAAAAGGAACAAATTGGAAATTCTAGAACTTGAAAACACAGTATATGAAATGAAGAATTGAGTGAATGGAGTTAACAACAAACTGGACTTAGCAGAAGAAAGAATCAGTGAGATCGAAGAACAGTCTGTATAAATACCCAAATTGAAACAGGGAGAAGAAAATATGGAGGGGGAGAGAGAGAGAAACTTTAAAATGACATCTAATGATCTAACATATGTATAATTGAAAAAGGAAGTAGAATTACTATAGGAATATGTAACCCACATGTGTGTTCCCATCTCAGGTCTTTAAATGTGCTGTTCCCTGTGCCTGGAACTCAGAAATCCACATATATCATTCCACCACATCCTTCAGGGTTTTGCTCAAATGTTTCCATCTCAATGAGGTGTCCCCTAACCACCCCATAAAAAATTTACATTCACTTGCTTTCCCACTCATGGCTTGAATTCCTCCTCCCTCTATTTACTTTATCTTTTTTAGCTCCTGTGACCATTAACAAACTGTGTGTGTGTGTTTTTAAACAAACTGTATGTTTTATTTATCTTTTTAGTTACTTCTCTCATCTGCTAGAACATATGTTTCCTGAGGGCAGGCATTTTTATCTATTTTGTTCGCTGTTGAATTCCCAGCACCTAGAACATAGTACATGCTCAATTAATATTACTTATCAAATAATAGTGAGATTTAAGCCTCTTCAAAAGTGAAATAAGGCATGAAGAAAGAGTTTTAGGCTGTAAGTGGAAAGATGAGCGTATTAGACAGTTGTCTTTTAAATGAAAGTGGCAGAGATCTAACTCAAAATGGCCTTAGCAAAATCTATAATATACTGGTTCATGTAGCTGAAACGTATATAGTTTCATGCTTCAGGCATGACTACATCTATTTGCTGAAATGATATTGCAAGAAATGGTCTCACTTTGTCTCTAGGTTCTGTTTTCCCATGTGTGCGTTTCATTCTCAAGCAGGATTTCTCCAGCAGGTAGTAAAGAAGGACCCAGAAGTTCCAGCTCTATATGCTTTCAACTTAACCACTTGAGGAGAGGAAAACCTCTTTCCCAGTAGTTCCACGAAAAATCCCAGTGCTGGGGCACCTGAGTGGCTCAGTGGGTTAAAGCCTCTGCCTTCGGCTCAGGCCATGATCTCAGGGTCCTGGGATCAAGTCCCGCATCAGGCTCTCTGCTCGGCGAGGAGCCTGCTTTCCCCTCTCTCTGCCTGCCTCTACCTACTTGTGATCTCTGTCTGTCCAATAAATAAATAAAATATTTTAAAAAGAAAAAGAAAAAGAAAAATCCCAGTGCTGTGCTCATTGACCAGGCTTGAGTCATAGTCATCTCTGAATGGACTCACTGTGGCCAGGGAGACACAGAGCACAGAGTACTGATTGCTCAGGGCTGGGTTGTGTGACCACCCTTGGAACTGGGGCATGGGCTCACTCCTATCAAACCACACAGCCTAAGAGTAGGTACTCCTCAAAGGAAAATAATGTGTAATCTCTTGAGAAAGAAGAAATGCAGGGCAGATAAAAATACATGTCTATTTATGTAAGCACCATCTTGAGTGCAGGATAGGGCAAGCAAGAGCACACCAAGAGAATGCTTGAGGCTAGGGAGACTATGAAGCATTTCAGGAAAAGAAATAAGTTGGAAAGAGCAGGAAGGAGTGGTCAGAAAATGAGGAGGTAAACAGAGGCTTAACCTTGCAGCACCTTATAAACCAAGTCTGGAAGTTTTGATGTAATACTGAAAACAAAGGGAAACCCTTGAAACATTCCAATCAAGATATTTAATATTGGGACGCCTGGGTGGCTCAGTTGGTTAAGCAGCTGCCTTCGGCTCAGGTCATGATCCCAGCGTCCTGGGATCTAGTCCCACATCGGGCTCCTTGCTTGGCAGGGAGCCTGCTTCTCCCTCTGCCTCTGCCTGCCACTCTGTCTGCCTGTGCTCACTCTCTCTCTCTCTCTAACAAATAAATAAATAAAATCTTTTAAAAAAAAGATATTTAATATTAAGCTGTTTTAAAGACATCCCATTAACTGTCCTACTTGAATGGATCAGACAGGAATATGACTGGAGCTGGTCACTCATCAGATGTGACTATTGCCCATAGGAGAGAGATGATGGAGATCTATGAGGGTGACAATAGGGATGGAGAAAGTAACAGTGTTTTAGAGACAGTTTGAAGATACAATTCAAGCATTCTCTAAACAGATTAGGACTTATAAATAGTTTTTAAAGCCTTGCCTGGAACATCTCTCAGATGTGTGCTACTTCCCTGGTCTTCTTCCATGGGTTATACAAAGTCTTGGTAGAGAGGCAATGTTCCTATCCCCTTCCTTTCCACTCTCCTCCACCAACCTCACCCCAGGACAGATATCCACCAAGCTTTCCCAGCAGTGAGGCCCTGCTGTGAATTCATATGAAGATGAGCTGTATAAAATTGTGTGGATAATAAAAGTAGGTGAAGAGAGCTATTGCTGGCACCACCTGGGGCAAGCACGTTGCCCTAGAGTCAAGCAGAGCCAGGTTTTATTCCTGCCTTTGACACTTATTAGCTGTGTGCCCTTGAGCAAGTTACTTAACCTCTCTGAACCTTAGCTTCCTCATTTGGAAAATGAATACACTAATGACTTAACTCACACAACAGTTATGAGACTTAAAGTGATTTTTTTTTTTTGCTTCTGTAGGCCAGGAACAGCATCTGGCACACAAAATGAGCTCAACTGAGATGGGTTCCATTTTCCACTCCATCCTTCATCCTTAGTTGCCTAAGGACCTATCTGCACCTATCTCCCTTTTTGACAGCAATCTTTCATTATGCCCCAATTTTGTGATATAATTTTGATAAATTAAGTGCAAATACTTGAGAGACATCTAATTCATCGTGTTCAGCTTCAATGACAATTACTAAGGGTCCCAAGTTTCCTGGTAGGACACTGTAGCTGTTGGGTAGTCTCAGGGTATTGATTAGGTCCTACTGGGCCAAGAACTCATATGTTTAGGGTAGTAAGGAGGAAATGGCACTTGGAATACAGAAATTTAATATACCTCTCTAGTTGTCTGAGGCATTGGTTAGACACCTCACATTAAAAAATTACTGTCATTCCCCCAGACACAAGCAGCTTCCCCACTACCCATTTATACTCATACACAGTACTTACTCAACACTAGGCATCCCCACTATAGCTGGTAATTATGAAGTAGGAGAGAAATAAAATAAAAATAACTCAAAACCCTTGGGTGTGAATATAACCCATGACTTCCTCCCAACTAACAGAATATAGCAAAAGTGGTACATGTCTACATACAACTGTTTATGTGATTATGTTGCATTAGATTAACACCCATCTTGGTGGAATCTCTCACTCTCCTGTTGTGTTTGAGCAAGCAAACAGTTATATTAGGGCATGCCATGTGTCAAAGAACTAAAGACAGGCTCTAGGAGCTGAGGGCAGCCTTTAATCAGAGGCATTAAGAAAGAGAATCCCCAAGTCTCATAGCTCAAAACATTGAAATCTACCAAGAGCTGTATTAGTTTGGAAGTAGATCTTTCCTTCACCAAACATGTAGAGAACCCAACCCTACCATTACCTTAATTATAATCTCCCAAAAGACCCACCTGAGCCATGTCCAGACCCATAACCCACAGAAACTGTGAGATGATAAATATGAGTTGTTTAAACTGCAAGTTTATAGTAATACTATTACAAAGCAGTAGAAAATGGATATATATGGTAAGTGCCAAATTAATGAATTAATGGCTCAGAGAATGAAAACTGAATGAAAATTTCTAATCAGAAAAGGGACAGACCAAGACCATTTGATTCAACACACAAATATTTATTTTAAGCTCTATTTATGCAGAGTATTAGCTAATTATACTGAGCGCTGGTGGAGATGGTTCATTAGTCAGGGTAAGCCAACCACTATAACAACGACCCCAAAACATTAATGAGGTTTATAACACAATAAAGTCTTATCTCTTCCTCACATCAGAATCCAATGTGGGTTGTAGAGGAGTAGGAAGGGAATTGACCTCTGCCTGCCCCATGCTGTCATTCAGGGACCCAGGCTCCTGCATCTTGTGGCTTCCCCCTACCTCAGGCCTCAAGGTCTTCCCCAGGGTCCCTCCAGCTGGCAGGCAAGAGTAGAGAGAACACATGGAGAAGCATAGGGTGTCTTTTTAGTTAGAGGCAAGGTCAGAAAATGAACAAGTCACTTCCATCCTTATTCCTTGGGCAGAGCTCAGTCACATGCTTTCCCCTGACTGCAAGGGATGCTAGCAAGTGTCGTCCAGCTCATGCCCACAAGTTAAAAAGAAGGCTTTGGTGAACCCACACTAGTCTCTGCTCCAGGGAGGAATAGTGAAGATACAATGATAATTAAGCACAGCCTTGACCTCAAGTGATTCATAATATACTGATGGAAACAAGTAAGCAGCAATTAATTATAATACATCGTCCAATAGGAAACACTCTTGGGAGAGACAGAAAGACAGATACAGGGAGAACTAGAGGCAACCTGTTGTAAGGGGGACTCAGCTCTGCCTTTCGATGACCTTTGATCCAGATTTGTTTACTTACCATCCCTGAGCTTCTGTCCCCTCACCTGTAAGATGGAAACAATTGCCTCCCTCAAAAGTTTGCAGTGAAGAGAGAAAATCCATGTAAATAAAATGCTTAGTCTAGTATCTGACACACAGTAAATATTCTAGAATGATATTATTGCAAATTATCATTCTCATTATCCTTATTATATATTGCTGGGGTCCAAAATAAATTGGAAGTGTTTCATAAAATATAATATGTTTTTCTACATGCAGCAGATAGTTGTTTTATTGCCCACATGCTTTGGAAGCTCACAATAAGAAAGGATTCTGGAAAACAGCTTGGAGGTTCCTCAGGAAGTTGAAAATAGAGCCAGCCAACAACCCAGCAAATGCATTACTGGGTATTTACCCCAAAGATACAGATATAGTAAAAAGAAAGGTCACCTGCACCCCAATGTTCATAACAGCAATGTCCACAATAGCCAAACCGTGGAAGGAGCTGAGATGCCCTACAGCAGATGAGTGGGTAAAAAAGATATGGTTCCTTTATACAATGGAATATTACTCAGCCATCAGAAAGGAGGAATACTTACTATTTACATCCACATGGATGAAACTGGAGGGTATTATACTAAGTTAAATAAAGTCAATCAGAGAAAGACAATTTTCATATGGTTTCATGCATATGTGGAATATAAGAAATAATGCAGAGGATCATATGGGAAGGAAGGGAAAACTGGGGAGAAATCAGAGAGGGATTTGGGAAACAAACTGAGGGTTGTGGAAAGGAGGTGGGTGGGGGGATGGGGTAACTGAGTGACAGGCATT
Source organism: Taxidea taxus jeffersonii (assembly GCA_003697995.1). NCBI lineage: Eukaryota > Metazoa > Chordata > Mammalia > Carnivora > Mustelidae > Taxidea > Taxidea taxus. The sequence continues at coordinate 135,967 of ML098930.1, forward strand.
AAGGAAGGCATGTGATGTGATGAGCACTGGATGTTATATGCAACTAATGAATCACTGAACACCACCAGAAATTAATGATGTAGTATATGTTGGCTAACTGAGTTTTAATTAAAAAAAGAATAAGAAGGGATTGATTCTGACCCTTGGAGATTAGAATGGGCCTCCTGGAGGAGGTGGCATTTAATGCAAGCTTTGAAGGATCAGAGCTATCTTCACACTGGGCTGTTGCTGGATAACAAGAACAACCATCTTCTGCAGCCCAAAGAGGTACTTACTGAGTGGGAAAAGATGAAATCCACAGAATTCAGGCCAGGCTGAACAGTGACAGTGGGCACATCTGCCAGCTGCTTAGAGGGAGGGACCCTGCTCCCTCCATCTTTTCTACAACTTGGATGATTTAAACAGGTATTTTTTTTTTTTGTCAGAGAGAGAGCGAGCGAGCACAGGCAGACAGAGAGGCAGGCAGAGGCAGAGGGAGAAGCAGGCTCCCTGCCGAGCAAGGAGCCTGATGTGGGACTCGATCCCAGGACGCTGGGATCATGACCTGAGCCGAAGTCAGCCGCTTAACCAACTGAGCCACCCAGGCGTCCCAAACAGGTATTTTAAAAGAAGCACCAGGTGATGTAGGAGTTAATAAACTTGTGAAATTCATTTCTCCAGGGGGCTGCTAAGGTGCAAATCTTAAATCATTTCCCAAAAAGCTTAGTTAAATTCATGTGTGATTGATTCCTAATGGATTATCAAACCCTGTTAGGAAACACATTCTTAACTTTAAGTTTGAAGTCTTAGAAAACAGGTGTACTTTCCTATGATTCTTCTCTCTGCATCTCTGTCAGAGACAAAATATTAGGCTGCATATATCCCTGGGTTGACTCACTGTGACAATTCAACTAGAGAATCCTGCAAGGAGCTGCCTGGAATAGGACTTGGGACCAGGAAGGGCCAGTAGAGGGCACCTTTGCCCATTACTCCCCCAACAGGTTCAAGGCAGGCATCACCAGGCCATCATAACACCATCGCTCACTGAACCCCATTATAGCTCCAGACTCTTTGCTAGCACAGCCCCTGCTGAAGCCCACCCCTTTATGTAATGTATGCAATGTGAAAACAACCTCTAGCCCGACTATATAGTATCAGGATCCAATAAAATCCAGGCGCCGATCGAGTGTCTATGCCTCTAGGCCATGTGATCAAGAGAAGGCAATCCTGCAAGCACTTCCTGCCTTCCATATTCATAAACCTGCTATTTGCTTTATGCAGTGGAGGTCTGGGCTCGGGAGATCCTTGTACACAAGAATCAGGAAGAGGAGGAAGGGGAGGATGATATGAAGGAAGGAGGAGTGGGAGAGGAGAGAATCTTTCATTGTCTGCATTCCATTTTTTGATATCTGACATTTTACAAACACTTCTATATCCACTGTTATCATATTTAACTCTCATATATCCCCAGTTTCATAAAGAATGAAAAAACGAGGCTCAAGGAGATAAAGTGACTGCCTGAGATCACACAGTTCCAAGCTAAGATTCAGACCAAGCCTCCTGTACCAATGGAGCTCATTTTCCACTCCCACAACTCCAACTTATTTGGAAGCAAATTTCTCTCTTTCTCTAGATCTCAGACACCCAGTCTTCCATGTGGGTTGCGAGAGCAAATCAGCTTGACTAGACCTGCCTCTTGATAACATGGCTTATTCCCCTGGCCCATGTTCTTCCATCCCTGACTCTCTTGATGCCCAGAGAATGAAGATGTATTTGCCGAGCACTAGCCAAGAATGTCAGTCTGTGACAGCTGAGAGTCACACTCAGGATACCAGATGTCCACCATCTCCCAGGCCAGATCCATGTCCCTCTCTAACGATGATGTTGGTGCCACTAGAAATAACCTAATTTACCAACTGCTTATTATTGATTCACCCAACAAATATTTATTGAGTGTTTACCATATACTGGGCACTGGGCCAGGTCCTGGGGACACAAGAATAACAAGCCAGTTTATGGAGTTGATATTTCACAGGGGAAGATAAGTAATGAACAAGTTTATTTTTTTAAAAATGAAGAAAGTAATTTCAAAAGGAACAACTATGATAACCAGGGTCACCTGGTGGACAGTAACTGGGAAAATAAGTAAGCTGGTCTACTTTAGATAGGCTTCCCTGATGAGGTGACTTTTAAGTAAAGGCCTGAAGGATGAAGACGAGTGACCCATGTAAAAAGAAGAGAGAAGAGCATCTCATTTATAGAGAATGTCAAGTCAAGCCTCTGAAGAAGGAAAGCCCTTATTCAAGGCACAGAAGACCAGCAGGAAGCTAGAGCAAGAGTTGTTAGCCCATTTGAAAGATGAAAAAAAATGAGGCCTGGAGAATAAGAACAGCATGCCTAAGATCTCACAAGAATTTCTGTGGGTCATGAATTACACAGATAGAAGGATTACAATGTTGTCAACAGTGATCTGAGGTCTTTGTCAGACAGCAGCCTCTCTGCAACTCCATATTTATCCCTTTCTCCTGCCCTGTGCCCTATCAGGTCCTAATTTTCCCAGCGCAACATCATAATCAACCCCCAGGCACCTGTCTGCAGGATTACCAGCTGGATATGGCCTTCTGGGCTGAGGTGGGTCATGAGAAAGGAGGGGAGCTCCTTTCTGCCTGCAAACATCCAATGAGGAGAAGAGTTGAGGAGGAAATAACAGGGAACGACATGATCCACAAGGCAGATGGCTTTTTGTTTGTTTGTTTTTCCAAAAGCATCAGCTAATCTCGGGATCGAAGGTAGGATTCCAGCTCATGATGTCTTTTGGAGGAAAACCCTCTGTGTTCTCTTCATTGTAGTTCAGCAAAATATTCCCAAGTTATTTTACCCCTTGCTCTGGTTCATCTCTAACCTCGAGAACAGTAACGTACCCAGTCAAGCCGGAATGAGCATCAGTGGAATGAGTGAATGGGTTATACACAGTAAGAGAAGGATGCAAAAGTATATAAGCTCATCCAGTCACTCGCTCATTCATCAAGTTGTTTATCAGTAAACACCGAATGCCCTATGTGTGTCTAGCACACTACTAGACATAAGGTGGGAGGAAATGAAAGACGGAAAAGATGTGTGTGTTTGCTGATTCACTCACTCACCTGTGTTGGGCTCCTGGATTAACATTTTAGAGTACTTTATATCCACAAGTATTTATAAAAGCTTTGGAGCCACTGAGTTCAAATCATGCCTGACTGTCTATATAACCTTGGGCAAGGGACTTAACCTCGCTTTTCCCATCATAAAAGTAGGAATAGTAACATATTTCATCCTGGGGTGCCTAGCTGGCTTAGCCGGTGGAGTGTGTGACCTTTAGATCTCAGGATCATGAATTCAAGTCCCACACTGGGCATAGAGCTTACTTAAAAAAAAAAAAAAGAAAATACATTTCATCCTGCATTGTGTAGTAATGTGCATGGGAGGCTGAGCAGAGACCCCAGCACATGATAAGTTCTCAATAAGTAGTAGCCAGTCTCATTATTTTGATATATGTTATTTCTGGATCTGTTATCAATACCTTGAAGTAGAGACTTTTGTCCCCACACTATAGACCTGACAGTTGTAGAAAGTCACATGGACAAATGTGGAACTAGATCTGGGCTTGAGGCTTTGCCATCCATGAAAATGATCCTCCCAAACTCATACCTTTTGATTCCAGGTAAGGCATGTGGGAAGCTTATTAGAATCGCCAGTTGAAATTTTCCCATTTGATGCTAACTTCATAGTTGGGGGTCACTGAGGTCATAAAAGTTAAGAGACTTGCCCACAGTCAACAGTCATGGTGGAGCTTGGATTCAAACCCAACTTGCCTGGGTTTGGGGTTCCTATTGTATGTCAGACAAAGTGCTCAGCTCCAGATGTGAAATTAAATATGGCCCAGGCCCTGTCCTTGAGGACACTCAGCCTGCGGATGTATGGGCGATTAGAATGGAGATGTCTCCTGAGAAGAAAGACTCCTGGGGAATTGACTCTATCTTCACAAACAGATGAAGGCTTGGGGCACCCAGGTGGCTCAGTTGTTTTAACGTCCAACTCTTGATTTCAGCTCAGGTCAAGATCTCAGGGTCATGAGATTGAGCCCCGCACTAGGTGTGGAGCCTGCTTAAGATTTTCTTTCTCCCTCTTCCTCTGCCCCTCCCTTGGCTCTCTCTCTGTCTCTTAAAAAAAAAAAAAAGAGGAAGCCATGTTCTTTGAAAAGGAAAAACAACATAACAGAGCAGCACGACACACAGACACTAGGGTAAGGCAAATCTGGGTTCAAATCCACTGCTGCCACTCTCAAGCCTTGTGACTTTGGGAGAATGATTATATCTCCAAGTCTCAGTATCCTTCTCTCTCTAATGGCCATAACAACACTTACCTCTATAGGCTGCTTAAAGCCAACCAGAAGTGGGTTCCATCCCTAGAGTTCCACACCTTCCCAGAGGATAGAAGTCAAAGATGGCTAAGCCATACTTTCTGTGAGGACAGTGACATCATGGGCCTTGTTTCTCACAGTGCTCCCTGTGGCTGGCACATAGCCTAAGCAACATGTGGACAGAGAGGTGTGTCAGGGCTGGCATCTTAGGCAAAGGGGAAAGCACAAGAAATATCCTGGGGGTATGAAACAATAGGGAGCGTCTGGAAAATTGAAAATCAGATAACTAATAGGTATGGTTGCAGCTATGAAAGCACATGGGGGCCTTCACAGAGGAGGGGAAGGCAGGAGCCTGTGGGCCATACTAAGGACTGGATCCTTCCTACCTGGTTCTTTACCTGGAGTTGTGTGTCCAGTTAGTTCACCCCTGCATTTCTTACAAGGGAACTGGGGCGGACACTTCAAATTGTCAACCCAAAGGTAAAATGAAAAAAATCTACCCTTGTCTTCCTCTATTACAGAGGTTGAAAAGTTGAAATAACCTATGTGCTACCTCCCTGGAGAGCTATGTACACAGTTGTGGCCAGTGAGAGGTAGCAGAAGGCCCACAGGGATCTTTTCTTTTCTAGGAGAAGTCATGTGGGCACATGAGTATGTACATGCATGTGCGTGTCTGTGCATGTGTGTGCATTCATGCATGGGAATGTTGCCTTTTCCCCTTTTTGCTTTTTTCACATCCCCTTCCTTCCTTCTTTCCTTCCTTCCTGCCTTCCTTCCTCCCTTCCTTCTTTCCTTCCTTCCTTCTTCCCTACCTTCCTTCCTTCCTCCTTTCCTTCCTTCCTTCTTCCCTACCTTCCTTCCTTCCTTCTTTCCTTCCTTCCTTCCTTCCGTCTTTCCTTTCTTCCTTCCTTCCTTCTTTCCTTTCTTCCTTCCTTCCTTCCTCCCTATCTTCCTTCCTTCCTCCCTTCCTTCCTTTCTCTCTTCCTTCCTTTCTTCTTTCTTTCCTTCCTTTCCTTATGTATTTGTTAGAGAGAAAGAGTAAAGCTGGTGAGGGAGAGGCAAAGGGAGAGAGACTCTCAAACAAGCTCTATGCTCAGAACGGAGCCCTATGCCAGGCTTGATCCCACGACCCTGAGATCATGACCTGAGCCAAAATCAAGAGTCAGATGTCCAACTGACTGAGCCACCCAGGCACCCCTGCCCCTATCCCCTTCTAAGCCACCAGAAGACTCCAGAGGAGTCTAGCCACTGGGCAGCTGTCAGGTGACAAGCATGAAGGTGTGTGTCTATCTGGTAAGGGAGGAGGAGCTCTTATTCTATTTGACAAACTATCCTTTATTTGTCTAAGTCACTACAGGGGGTTTTCTATCACTCATAGCCACTTGTAGCCCAAAGCAATCCTGGTATGTACAAGAATTTGCTAGTCATCCTGTTTAAACATCTCTGTTCTACACAGCCTTTGCTGATTTCCCTGCCTCTTCATCTTCTCCTTAGGCCAACCTTCTACACATCTCCAACTGGAGTCATCAAGATACTCACCTATCTGCCTCACCCACACCCCCACCCCCACGAGATTTAGACTTTCCTTCCAAACCACGATCGGGACCTCAAGACCAAGATATTTCCCTTTGCCTTCTAACCAGGGCACAAGGAACAATTTCCTTATCAGGGTAAAACCAAGGTAGAAATGATTTACAATGATGTGGCCTCAGTTTTGTGGGTTTTATCTAATGCTGTCTCAGATCCCCCAGCTTCCCAGCTGCTCCGTCTACCATGTTGGAAACATTGTGAGTCCTGGACTATCAGGCTCTGAAGGGGCCCTTCCGGGAATCATGCTGTGGCAAGAGCAAATCTCAATATGTTTATCCTTATGCTTTTCTTTTCTGCATTGCCTTGAGGATAATTAGGATTATGATGGCCTTTTTACTGTGATCTCTTTTGCTTCCTCAATGAGCTCTTTAGCACCAAAGAAACTGACCCAAGGGAAGCTGGACATGGAGCTTATGCCATAACAATAGACAGAGGACGAGAGAAACAAGAGAGAAAGAACATAGAGGACTAGGACTAGACCACCCTGTCACCGGGGAGACCAGAAACGGGTCCCTGGTATCCGGAAAAATTTACAAAGATGTGGAAATGAGCAAAATCAAGTACCTGGTGTCTTTTTAGAGGAGGTCTGGGTATTATCGAGTAGACCTCGAAGGATTGTCTGCTCCTACCAGGATAAACACTTTGACATATTTCAATCAACAAGGCTATTTTACAGTTCTGTCGAGGTAAAAGTTGTAGAAAACTCATAGTGATGCAAATGGCTCTTGTCCATGGCAATGAAAACGAGTTTTATCGGGTAGAGATATAATTGATTTCTACCTGGGAGGGAAATAATAACCCCAGCCATTATGCATTATCATCCAATAGCAGTGGTGCTCAGTGTCATTTGAGCACATCTGGGGGATTGCCCAAGATGCTTTCAGGGAGTCTATTAGGTCAAAACTATTTTTGTAATAGCAAGGCATTATTTGCTTATTCTTCTTCTCATTTTCTCACAACCATATAGCATAGTTTCTTGCTATGATGTTGCTATCATTGCTCTGGTGCCCAATGAATGCATGCTTGTGTACTCTTGTGTTTTACATTTTTCTCAGTTTTAATTTCTGATATGGCAAATATTGGTAGAGATAACCCACATAAACAAATCTTTCTGAGGTCCTCAATAATTTTGAAGAGTGTTAAGGGGACCTGAGGGACACCTGGCCAGTTTAGTCGGTGGGGTGTATGACTCTTGATCTCAGAGGTTGTGAGTTCAAGAGCCATGTCTAGCATGGAGTTTATTTCAAATGAGCACTGGGTGTTATATGCAACTAATGAATCATTGAACATTACATCAAAAACTAAAGTACTACATGTTGTCTAATTGAATTTAAATTAAAAATTAATTAATTAATTAATTAATTTTTTAAATGAGCATAAAGGGGTCCTGAGACCAGAAAGTTGGATAACTGCTGCCCTATAGAATGTTAACTAACTTTGTGTCTATTAGCCTATTCATTTCCACATCTCTGATTGAGATATGTATGTGTATGTGCATGTTTGTTTTGGTTTTAATATCTTACTGGTCCCTTCACTAATTAATGAGTTAGATAAATGATTTGTTTATTTTATAACTGTACAAAGGTCATGTCTTTAATTTTTAAGAATTACACTTTAATACTGGGCTTGGAGTAGAAGGGGGCAGTTGGTAAGGTGGCTGAGAAGAAGGTTGAGGATCCCAAGCCACATTGAAGATGCCAGACAGCTCTGATATGGCTGCCATACCTTCCCTGTGCCCAGCAGCCCAGAGCCATGTGGGAGCCAAGTCAACACCACAGACTATCCCTCATCGTTCAAGCCATGGCTGCACATGAGCCCTGCACAGTGGTCACAGGACCAGGCACTGTCGGACAGCAGGACTCCAGCCTACCCTCCAAGGCAGGCGGAGCCCATCCCAAGTTTCCTGCATGGAAATCCCTCTTTGCAATGGCCCTGTGTTTTTGCAAGTCCCTCCACAACAAAAGTTGAGGTTCTAGACACCCAGAAGCATGGTAATGGTATAGAGGAGGAGAAAATTCTACTCTTGGATCCTACCCCTACTCCTGGGACTAAGGCGCGACTGAGCAATGGCACACCACTCACCTCTGTGGCTAAACCCCCAGAGAAGCCATCTCCATGCCCAAGGAGGTGATACCGGCTCTCAGAGAAGACAGGAAGGGAAGGTGGGGACCCCACCTCCCAACCCAGAGCTCCTGCTACTGCTCTCCACTGCGTTGTTAATGGTGACAAGTCTACTCATTTCTGTGCTCCATTCTCCTGGGTACAAATACATTTGTAAAGGCTTTCAGCGCTCCCAAGAGGAGAATGGTATGGAATTTGTCCCGGACTGGCCTTTTGTCCTCACGGAGCTTTGGTATCTTCCCCACCTGATTGTGGAAATCACGAGAATAATAAGCAACCCAAGCTGGTCATGGGGCCCACGGTGGGAGCCAAATGAGTATTTGCTGACTTAGAATGCTTTCCTCTCCAACCTGAATGGAATCCAGGTGCTGGCCGGTGGCTGAGCAAGGTGGTATGAGAGTGAGGAAGAGAAAGAGGGGGTCCCTGCCAGTTAGATGGAGGCGGTGGTCCGGGAGGTTGTTTAAGATCATCTCCTAAAGTCAGTCAGTGCACATGTACCCGATATCCTCTTCAAGGCAGATACAGCATTACAAAGATGTGAGTATTCCGTGGTCCCCTCCCTCTGGATGCTGATGAAGCTCTTTGTCTGCAACATCAGCCTACCTCTCTCCCTCAGTGGAGGAATTTAGGGTGAGGGGCAAAACAGCATCTGAGAACCTAAAATAATCCAAGTCAGGGTCGCCAGACTATGACCCCTGAGCCATATACAGCTCTCTGCCTGTTGTTTTTTTATTTTACACAGTCCATGAACTGAGCAACAGTTTTTAAATTTTAAAATGATTGAAATTAAATAAAAAAGAGAATGATAGCTCACAACCCGTGAAATTTATGTGAAATTCAAATTTCAATATCCGTAAATAAAGTTGCATTGGCAGACAGCCACACTCACTAATGTGCTTACTGTTCAGGTCTGCTTTGGGACCACAGTGACAGAATGGAGTGGTTGTCACCGAGGATGTATGGTGGGAAAGCCTAACGAGTTTCATCCATAGCCTTTCATGAAGTTTGCCAATCCCCATCTACATACTACGCCAAGAAAGAAGAAATAATGAATTGGGGCAGGTCGAGGGTGAGGAAGAGGGCAGGGCAGCAGGGGAGAGGAAGAGGAAAAGACATTTGGAGGTGAGGGGAGACAGCTGTCCTCTCTATAAAGACACTGAAAGTGTTTGAGAGAATATTCAGGATGGTTTATGTTTTAAGAACATTCCTTGCCAGAAGTCTGCAAGCTTTTTTGTTATGGATACACACATACACAGTAAGAACATAAAAACAGATATGAGAGTAATATCCACTAAATTCAAGACATAGGTTCCTTCTGGAGAAGAAAGGGAAAGATAGAGAAGAAGAACAGGTGAAGCTTTTCCCATAACATATGATTCGTTAACGTTTTTTTTAAAAGATTTTATTTATTTATTTGACAGACAGAGATCACAAGTAGGCAGAGAAGCAGAGAGAGAGGAGGAAGCAGGCTGTCCGCTGAGCAGAGAGCCCGATGCGGGGCTCGATCCCACGACCCTGGGATCATGACCTGAGCCGAAGGCAGAGGCTTTAACCCGATGAGCCACCCAGGTGCCCCTCATTAACGTTTTTTAATTTAAATACCTAACGGAAATAAACTGAGAAACAATACGAGATTGAAAAATCATTTCGTAACAGAAATGAAACCATAAGAATTGATTTTTTTTTAAATTGTGACTGGTATGAGGTACAAAATATGTGAAAGACAAAGCAAGGGATTCTTGGTCATAAGCTCTTTCTATGCCAGCGTTTTCATTTTATTTGGTTTGGGGGTTTGTTTGTTGTTGTTATTGTTGAGTTGTTGATTTTGGTTACCAAAATAAGGACTACTATGTTGCCCTGAGTCTAAGACATGCATTTTTTGCACATTTTAATGATTCTGAAATAAGGTTGCATTGTACAATTGACTGTAGAAGATAGATAAGTTGGCAGAGTCTTTTTTTTTTTCTTGGTGCTACAGGAAACAGCTCATCTTGTGATTTGTAATCAACAGTATCTTAGCTCCTCTTTTGAAGCGACAAATAAAGTGGATTCTCTTCTTTGGTATTCCATCGAGAGACCAAGAGAGAAATGGGGAACTGTTAATTTCCCTTGGGTTCTGTTAAAAAAGACAAACTGAGGCATATTAAAAATTTTAAGTTTGAGCAAAAATCAAAAATCAATTCTAAGGGGATGCCACCAAACTGGAAGTGGTTTAGAGGACTCCACCAACAGGAGCTTGGGGGGAGACTTTTATAGAGAAGGGATGAAAGCAAATCAAATTATTGATTGACTATAGCTGAAAGCCTCATTGGCTACTTGTGATTGGTTGTCCTTGGGTTTCAATTTTTATAACCTTGAGGCATTTACAGGCTTAGATTTGGGGTTTTCTTACATAGGTTGCCAGGGCCTTCGAGCCACCCAGTCCAATGGCCTCCTTGTTTTATTAATTCAACAACTGACCAAGGGTGTCCCTGGGTGAAACACTGCATTGAGCTTGGGCCACATGGAGACCCAGGATCTATCTGTATTTAATGACCTGATGGGAAGGGAGCAGGACAGCCTGGGTCACACACATTGTTTATGATCATCTCTTCTTTGGAAAAGGAGAAAGTAAAAACCATATTGAGTCCTTTTGATATGATGAGTCAAAGGAAACTTTGTGCTGGTCAGCAGAACCTGACCTGAAAAAAAGATTGTCCTAATTCCTAAGTGTTATTAAACACCATATCCCAAAGTAAAATAAAATACAAAGCCCATAACAATTAAGCCTTCTTTCCTGTGCATTGGTCTTAGAAGCAAGGGATTCTACAAGAAGCAAGCCATCTCGTAGGAGACAAAGCAGAGAGCAACTCATGCTCTGTAGAACAGGGCTAGGGGTGTGGGAGATGCTTATAAATGATCAGAGCTTCTGGCCAGAGACCAGGACTATAGGTGAGCGTGCAAATCCTGCCCTGTTGAGTTGAACCCTGAGACTTGGCGCAGCTCTTCCCATCTTCCTTCCCACCATACAAGACAACAGAATACTGAGGAGGAAGGCAGTCCCTGGAACCAGATATGGAGAGTTCCTTCCCTCTATTTATATGGTGAGCTTCAGAATGTTGAACTCTGCAGACCCATGTGGGTAATTTAGGGATTCTCTCATTCAACAGGCATTTTCAGAGCAAGTGCTGGGCACTGTGCAAGGTACCTGAGCTAGAGACCTCTCTCGAAGCTCTTGCATTCCTTACACTCTGTATAAGTTATCTCCCTTAACTCTCTCCATAATCTTATGACATAGACACTGTTATCATCATCCCTACATTATGGATGATGAAACTGAAGCTCAGAGAGGTTAAGTGACTTGTCCAATGTCACCCAGTTAGTAACAGAGCAGGATTTGAGCCCACAGTGTCATGGCTCAGAATCCATGCATTTAACCATTATGCTATAGCACTTCTTTAGGCAGAAGTGAGAATTGAATACTATTTCTGAAAATTGCTCTGCTCTCTTAGAAGTCATTCTGAAATGGGATAAAAGCCTAGGTTTCAGAAATCAGACAGGAGATAGCATTCCTTCCCTGCTGCCCCTATATCTCCATGAAGGCGGGGACCGTGTGTAGCTTGACACTGTTGGATCCCCTATTACCAGGTCTAGTACATAGCAGGTACACACTAAATATTTGCTGACTGAATGAATGGGTGAACTCATTTACCAGTGGAAGGGTCTTCGAGGAACCTCCCAATATGCCAACCGTCTGGTCTTCACAGATACCGGTTCCTCCACACAGAGTCACTGTGAAGATTTGATGAGGCTAGTTACTTCAGACACATAACCCAATACCTAACACATAGTTAAGTGCTAGTAAACAAGCCCAATGCCCATATGTCACATATTTGGGGCATGGGGAGGTGCTCTTAAGGTGCTCTTAAGAACTGGGACCTGGCTTTGGAAGACAAATCATCACATACAGGAGACATTGGTTACTCGGGGGCAGAGCAGGAGAGTAAAGGGGGTGGTCTTGAATTTAACTCCCCCTGCCCTTCTCACCATGCCCCCTGGCGGGCAGCGTTGGTGGGCATTACCACCCACCTGCCCCTGTGGAAGGCTGAAGGACCCATCCTTACTCTCCCAGCCCCTGGTTCTTTATGGAGCCCAGACATGTGGCTCATATCCAGCCAGTCAGGAGCTCTCCCAGTGGGGAGGGGCTGGCTGATCAAGACCACTGAGACCTAGTGCTGCAAGCCTTCCAGACTGTTCCCACAGCACAGCACAACTGGTGCTGTGGGTCCCACTTATGCGGTAGGTCCTGCCATCTGTTGTTATCAGATACCTCCCCTAATATGTTTCGACAATTCCCTTTGCTTGTGCTCGAGCCAACCCCTGGGGTTTGTTTGCATCCCCTCAAAATTCTTATGTTGAAGTCCTAACCCCCAGGAGCTTAGAATGTGACTATTTGGAGATGGGGCTTTTAAAGAGGGGGTTAAATCAAAATGAGGTCATTTGAGTAGGCTGGGCCCTGAGAGGAAATCTGAGACATACACACACAGAGGGATAACTCTGTGAAGATGCAGAAAGATAGATATCTCCAAACAGAAGAAACTAAACCCGCTGACATCTCCATCTGGGACTTCTAGCCTCCACAACCATGAGACAATATATTTCTGTTGTTCAAACCCCTCAGCTTGTGGTACTTTATAATGGCTGCCCTAGCCAAATAACATAGCACCCATGGTCAGGTTTCATTATTTGCAATCTTTGAATGGTGCAATTCATGACTTTCCAATTTGTAATGGGGGCAGGCATGCTGTGGTGCTGAGCTGCATGGCATGTAAGTTAAGACCAGATGTCAGCCCTACCACCTCCACCCACAGGACCCTGAGTGAGATGCTTCAACTCTCCATGAGCCTCAGTTTCTTTGCTGGTAAAAAGGGTTAATACTTGTACTTCCCTCTTAGGGCTGCTGTGACTATAACTAGTACATGAGGAACACTTGGAACAGTGCTTGGCACCAAATGAGTATAACATGGGTGCCCTTTATTATTCTTATGGTCCCCTTGGTGGAAAGACACGTGCTGTAAGAGACCCAGAGAAGTCCTGTCTTAGAGATGGTCTTGGAGCCAGCTCTGAAACCACCTTCATGGGGATGTCCTGTCCCTCCCAGGGTTCTGTTCAAGTGTCATTTTTTTCCTCTGCCACTCCCCCAATAATGCAGGGGGGCCCTGCAGGTCATGTGTATCTATGATAAAGAGTTTCCATCTCTGTGAAGGCAGAGCTGGAAGTCTTCCCTAGCTGCCCGACATATTTAAAGCCACAGAACCTTGTAAAAGGGCTGGAAGAATTCCACTCTTAACCCTCTCCCCCCTCCACAGTGGAGCACACTTGGAAAAATGACCATTTGTAGTCTGATCGACCCATTTTACACAGGAAGGAAATGAGGCTCTGAGAGGACATGTTCTGTCCCCAAAATCACACAGCAGCTCATGGCAGGGCTGCCAACAGGAAGGTGGCATCTGTTCTTGACTCTGGGGATAAAAGAACCATCAAAAGACATTGATGGCCTCCAAGAGCCAGGAGGTGGATATGATGAAGAGTGACAAGAGCAGATGGAACTTCTTGGTACCCAGAGCAGCCCTGGAACATAAGTCCTTGGAGGGAATGGAACAAGCATGGGGAGACTTGAAAGCTGTGTTGTAGAGCCCCCAGCCGGCGTTCTCATTCTCCTCTGTAGACAGCTCTGCTCTGGAGCTGCTGGCCCAGTGGTGAGCTCCCCAGAACTTCTCATCCTCCGCAGCCTCTCCAGCTGGTGTGTCCCATTATCTTTCTCTCCCTCTCATCATGAGTGAGCATTCTGTGGCTTCCTTAAAGGGACACCAGGCAAAACAGAGGGAGCTGGGTCTGAGGGGACATTTAACTCTTCCATCATGGTCCCAGAACAAACCCTGGACAACCAGCCTGCCCACTGGCCAACATGCTGGAGCAGGCTGTACCCCTCCAGTTGCTCTTCTTGAACTGGGGGTAGTGGTCTTGCCAGAGGGTCCAAGATAGTCACGCTGTAAGGGAGGACAAATTGTGTGTGTGTGGATGTGAAGCTGAAAGATCAGGATTAAAATTCTCACCCTGCCACTTACAAGCTTATCAACAACATTAACTTGGGTCAAGTTGCCTGAGCCTGATTCAGAACAAAGGACAAAACAACCATCAAATGTCCAACACTTGTGCTAAGCGTTCAGCCTCATAGCCACCCTATAGAGTAAATTCCATTCAAAGTCTTGCTTTACAGACAAGGAAACTGAGGCACTAAGGCAGGTTTAGTAGCTCACCCAAGGTCATTGGCCTCCAAGGCACAGGATTAGAACCTGCTCAAGGTCAAACCTGTGCACTTGACTACATCATTACATGGCCCCCATCAAGAGGAAGTAGCTAACATAACCTGCCAACGGGCACTGATCACTGTGCAGCCTCAATGCAGGTGATTCCCTTCCCTAAACACATCCCATAGGTACTCACTGGCCCTACAGCCAACCCCAAGCTCTCCAGGTGCAACCCCAGTCACGCCTGCCCATTGAGCCCCATCATTCACTCTCAACCCAAGCCCTTCTGTCTGCAAAGCTGCAAGAACCTGGTTGAAACAGTCCCATAGGGTGCATACAGGATGGGGTGTTGGGGTGGGGGAGCACATTCTCTCTCTGCACTGACCGGCCTGACCTTGGATACACGTTCCACCTCAGTTTCCTTATCAGTAAGATCAGAAGTCACAGCACCTAACTCACAGGATTGTAGGTAAGGAGAAGTCTATGTGCTGAGCACCTAGCATAATGGCAGGCACATAGTAGGTGCTCAGGAAACAGGCTGCTGTGGACAAGGCTTGCCTATTAGTCAGAAAACTGGCCAGTGGAGTCTCCAGTAGGTATCAACCTGAGTCACTCCAGAAATGTTTTCTGGTGAGATCTACCTAAACAGGGGACACCAGCCTGCTGGCAAATCCCCCACCAAAACTTTCGGCGTCCTATCTGCAGCCAGGAATCAGCCAGCCCAGGTTCCTCAGGGAAGCTGAAGGCTCCTTTAAGGTGGTGTGCCAGCTCACCCAGCCTCCCACTCGCCTCTCCCTGGAATCCCAACTGTGGGTCCTCCTCACACAGCACAGCCTTCCCCAGAACCTGTATAAGGGACAACCCTGGGCAGTGAAGTAACTGTCAGCCTTCCTCTCCAGCCATCCCAGGACTGCCTGGGGTGTCCAGTGACCAGTGCCTACCGAAAGTGGCTGAACCAACATAGTAGCCTCAGGGCCTGGGGAGGACCACTGCCCACAGAGATGGCAGTGCCCAAATGGTCTCAATGCCCAGTCTTAGATTCACACCTCCACCCTGATGGCCACATTAGCCACCCCCCTGCCCTCCCCAACGCCTTTAACTCCAAATTCAAACCAAATGTTTCCCCACCCATGTCTTTCATGACTCTGTCCTTCCCCAAGCCAGCCAAGCCAGGTCACCGTCCGGTAGTCGGGCTTCCACGAACAGCACCCTGCCTGCTCCTTCGACAGCCAGTCAGGGCCAGGCCCTATGTTGCCAATTCAAGAGGAAACCCCAAAAATGTAGCCCCATCATCTACAACTACCACCTTATCTTTCAGGGCAGAAAAATTAGGTCCCAAAAAGGGGACTGAATTGGCCAAGAGTTGAAATAAAATTCCTGGCAGAGCCCAGCCTCCCAGAGAGATGCTTTCCCATACAGATCCATTCTTGTCATCAGCCCTCAAACACACCCATCGTGCACACAGCAAGCACTCCCAGGGTGCCAGGCTGGTTCTAATTTGGATAGAGCCCGTGGCATTTATAAGACATATTCACATCTGAGATCTCCTGAGTCCCGACAGCAAATCTTGGCAAATGTGGGCCAATGCACATTTCTCCCCAGCACCTGGGGTCCATTCTGTCCTTTTAGAAACATGAACATGGGCTGACTCCAGCATGACAAAGAGACTTGACCTCCCGGAGAAGCTACATCAAGTCTCCAAGCTCAGCACCTCCAAAGCACCAGCGCGGAGAAGCATCTGACTGGCTGGCTGGGCAGAAGAAACCATTTTTTTTCCAACACATCATCTGTGGTTTTAAAAATAAGTTGAGGGGGGTGGTTTCCAAGCATGAGGCTGTTCTCTGCCTGGTGGGAGGAGGACACGAGCCTCCCTGTATGGCCTCTTCCACTGGAGCCAAGTTGAAGGTTGTGAGTCCTTGTCAACGTTTAGGACCTCAAAACCCTTGCGGCACCTTCCAAAAACCCTGGTAACATTGGGGAAATGGAGGCAACACAAATCTTGTTTAGTTGAGACCACAAGCTCTGGAACCAGATTATTCTGCATGACCAGGGACTAGGTATTTAACTGCTTAATGACTCAGTGTCCTCCTCTGGGGACCAAAACAAAATAAAAAACAAACCTCTCAGAGGCTTTTTTTGGGTTTGTGTAAGAATTACATTACCAGAGTAAAACAGTTGGCTCCAGCCCAACCTAAAAGTCTATGACTCTGGGCATTGAGGAAAGGATGAAGTACCACCAGGTACACAGCCCAAGCTGCTGATTATGGGATATGGGCTGTCAGGGTTACAGGGGCAGGACAGGATTAGTTGGGAGAGGGTGGTGAATGGCATGCCAGCATAGGAAGTGATCAGGGCTCTGTAACAACAAATACAAGCAGATTCCCCACAGCAATGGCAAAATAATTGATTTGTTACTTACAACGCCCTGTGTCCCCTAAGAAAAGGAATCCTGGTGACTCTGAGGGTCTTCTGTTCCTGAGCAAGGCAGGGTGTGCTTCCTCAGCCCAGGCTGAGCCTCACTGTGCATGGCCAAGGAAAAGGAGAGAGCCCACGTGGCCCTGGGGTGGGGGCAGGATGAGGGGGCTAGCTGATTGGAAGCATGGATGGAGTCTGGAGCCAGATTCAGTTAACCTGGGCAAGTCCTTTAACTTCCCTGTGCCTCAGTTTCCTCCTTAGTAAATGAGGACACTAATAGTCCCTTGCCTCTTTGGGTTGTAGTGGAAACAAAATGGATTCATACACACAGAGCTCCTGGAACACTGCCTCGTCCATGGCAAGGACTCCTGAGGTTCTGGAATGCCCAAGGGGTACCATCTGGATTGAATGCTTCTTTCCCTCAAAGAACCCCAAAGCCCTTTCAGAGGCTGCTCAGTAATAGCAGCATTCCACGCAGCTGTTCCCTGGTTTGATGTGCTCCTCTCCATGTTACCGTGGTATCAGAGGTATGGAAAACCTCCTCCAAAATCATGGGAATGCCAGCCAGGGAGAGCAATGTCCTAGAGAGAGGCACCCAGGAAGAATACAGGCCCCCCACATTTGCAGACCACCCCATCGCAAAGCATCATTCCTAACAGGACAGTGGGTCTGCACCAGGACCGGAAAAAGTTAAATGAAACAAAATGGTCCATAATTAGAATGGCAATAAAAGCAGAGGGGAGGAGTAAGGCAGTGAACTCTATTAATAGTGCTAATAAATGTTCTGGGATGATACTGCTGTGTTCTGAACCTGCCCGTGGGAGGTGTTGCTTACACTCATTTGCATATTAATTTGGAAGGAAAATGCCGGGCTCTTTCTGCTGGGATAAATCAATTCCAGTGGAAGTTCTCAGATGGGAAGCTGCTAATTCTTCTTCCCTTCTCCTCCCAGCAGGAAGACACCCATTTGCTGCCAGGAAAATATTTTTAAGAGCCACCATGGTGTGAAAAAAAGTAGGCCAGCAAACTATAGGCAAAGTGCAGATTTTGCAGATGGCCAGAGCCATGATGAGCTAGGTGAGGCCCAGACTAGTGGGTCTCAGGAGCCAGGGTGAGTCTGATAGGTTCTGGCTTCTCTGGAACAACACCAGAGAAATAAAGATGGCAACCAGGTTCACCTAGAATCCCAGTGTTTATTGATTGGTACTGGCTGTTAAGGGAACATGGAGTTGAGGAGGATTTGAAATCCAGGACCAGACATACAGGATAGAATACAGGGATTAGTTAGTGACGCCTGCCATGGGAGAGGATGTGGGGGAGGGTAGTGAGTGCTATCCTCCATGGGAGAGGACACTGGGGGGGGGGGGGGAGTGATATCCTCTTGGGAGAAGACATGGCGGGGGGTTGGTGCTATCCTAAATGGCAGAAGACATGAGGGTGGTGAGTGATATCCTTCATGGGAGTAAGACACAGGGTGGGGGGTGAGTGCTATCCTTCATGAGAGAGGACATGGGGTGGTGAGTGATATCAGCTATGGAAGAGGACATGGTGGGGCATTGAGTGCTATCCTCCATGAGAGACGACATGGGGTGATGAGTGATATCAGCTATGGAAGAGGACATGGTTGGGTGAGTGACATCTGCCCCAAGGAGAGTCACACTTCTTAATCTGGGGCAGAGCATCATAAACAGGACTTCTGAGGCACAGTGAGGCAGACCGGGTAGAGACTAGGAATAAAACTGGCAGAACAGACAAGCAGAAAGTAAACAGTGAGAGAGACATGAGTGGTCAAGAACCTTTCTTGAGCAGCCCTATGTTTTGGCCACTGTGTCAGATTCAGGGAACACAGAAAGGACTAAATTAATACCTTCTTTCATGAAATTAAACCCAATGAAGAAAAAAAGACATGAGGACAGGCTTAGGACACAATGAGGTATCACCCCTCTGTTTCTTCTAATTGCTGGGCTGTCCCTTCTCACATCTCCATTCCAGGCTTTTCTTCCACCTGTCCACTGGTTTAGTACTCTTCCCCAGCAGTCCCTCCCTGGGCTGTTTAGCTCCTCTCCTCACTGTACATATTCACAGCAGAGTCTCTTCTGCTTCCCAAATTGGACTTCTTCCTCATACCAATGGCTCCCAAAAGTCTATCTCAAGCCAGTTTCTTTCCCAACACCATTCCCGGAGGTATACCAGGCATCTCCAGATGAGGAAACTGAGGTGCAGCAGGATTCCATAACTGCCCCAAGGTCCACAGTTAGCAGGTGGTAATTTGAGGATTAGACCCAAGCTCCATGTGAGTTGGAACCTGCATCCTAAGTCCCAAGCCATTCTGCTGACCAAAAAACACTGCCTGTGACAGCATCAGGATGGATCTCAGGAAGAATCTTGCTCCCAGGACAAGATGTCCAAGGACAAGCATGGACACTGTATTGACCAGAACCTGGGCTACTTCTTATGGGATGTGGGCTGTTATAGTTACTGCATGTGACAGGATGAACCGGGGGAGGGCTAGAAATATCAGAAGGGGCTAGGACTCTGTGGCTTTAAGGAAAGACAGGTTCTTCCCTCCTACACTGTTGGTGGGAATGTAAACTGGTGCAACCACTCTGGAAAAAAGCATGGAGGTTCCTCAAAAAAGTTGAAAATAGAGCTATCCTATGACCCAGCAACCGCACTACTGGGTATTTACCCTAAAGATACAAATGTAGTGATCTGAAGGGGCACATGCACCAGAATGTTTATAGCAGCAATGTCCACAATAGCCAAACTATGGAAAGAACCTAGATGTCCATCAACAGATGAATAGATAAAGAAGATGTGGCATATATATACAATGGAATACTATGCAGCCATCAAAAGAAATGAAATCTTGTCATTTGCAATGATGTGGAACTAAAGGGTATTATGCTGAGCAAAATAAGTCAATCAGAGAAAGACAATTATCATATTCTCTCCCTGATATGAAGAATTTGAGAGGCAACTTGGGGGGTTGTGGGGGGTAGGGAAGGAAAAAAAAATGAAACAAGATGGGATTGGGAAGGAGACAAAACTTAAGAGACTCTTAATGTCACAAAACTGAGGCTGGCCAGGGAGAGGGGGAGAGGGAGCAGGTGGTGGGGTTATGGACATTGGGGAGGGTATTGCTATGGTGAGTGTTGTGAAGTATGTAAACCTGGTGATTCACAGTCCAGTATCCTTGGGGCTAATAATGCATTGTGTGTTAATAAAAAATAAGAATTTTAATTAAAAAAGAAAGAAAAGAAAAGACAGGTTCTTTTTTTTTAAATTTATTTATTTATTTAATTTCTTTTCAGTATAACAGAATTCATTGTTTATGCACCACACCCAGTGTTCCATGCAATACATGCCCTCCATAAAACCCACCACCTGGCTCCCCCAACCTCCCATCCCCTGCCCCTTCAAAACCCTCAGAATGTTTTTCAGAGTCCATAGTCTCTCGTGGTTCAACTCCCCTTCCAATTTCCCTCAACTCCCTTCTCCTTTCCATCTCCCCATGTCCTCTGTGTTATTTGTTATGTTCCACAAATAAATGAAACCATATGATAATTGACTCTCTCTGCTTGACTTATTTCACTCAGCATAATCTCTTCCAGTCCCGTCCATGTTGATACAAAAGTTGGGTATTCATCCTTTCTGATGGAGGCATGATACTCCATAGTGTATATGGACCACATCTTCCTTATCCATTCGTCCGTTGAAGGGCATCTTGGTTCTTTCCACAGTTTGGCGACTGTAGCCATTGCTGCTATGTACATTGGGGTACAGATGGCCCTTCTTTTCACTACATCTGTATCTTAGGGGTAAATACCCAGTAGTGCTATTGCAGAGTCATAGGGAAGTTCTATTTTTAATTTCTTAAGGAATTTCCACACTGTTTTCCAAAGTGGTTGCACCAACTTGCATTCCCACCAACAGTGTAAGAGGGTTCCCCTTTCTCCACATCCTCTCCAATACACGTTGTTTCCTGTCTTGCTAATTTTGGAAGTTCTTTATAGATTCTGGATATCAGCCTTTTGTCTGTACTGTCATTTGCAAATATCTTCTCCCATTCTGTAGGTTGCCTCTGTTTTGTTGACTGTTTCCTTTGCTGTACAGAAGCTTTTGATCTTAATGAAGTCCCAAAAGTTCATTTTCGCTTTTGTTTCCTTTGCCTTTGGAGACATATCTTGAAAGAAGTTGCTGTGGCCAATGTCAAAGAAGTTACTGCCTATGTTCTCCTCTAGGATTCTGATGGATTCCTGTCTCATGTTGAGGTCTTTTATCCATTTTGAGTTTATCTTTGTGTAAGGTGTAAGAGAATGGTCGAGTTTCATTCTTCTACATATAGCTGTCCAATTTTCCCAGCACAATTTATTGAAGAGACTGTCCTTTTTCCACTGCATATTTTTTCCTGCTTTGTCGAAGATTATTTGACCATATAGTTGAGGGTCTATATCTGGGCTCTCTACTCTGTTCCACTGGTCTATGTGTCTGTTTTTATGCCAGTACCATGCTGTCATGGTGATCATAGCTTTGTAGTAAAGCTTAAAATCAGGCAACGTGATGCTGCCAGTTTTGTTTTTCTTTTTCAGCATTTCCTTAGCAATTCGGGGTCTCTTCTGACTCCATACAAATTTTAGGATTATTTGCTCCAGCTCTTTGAAAAATACCAGTGGAATTTTGATTGGAATGGCATTAAAAGTATAGATTGCTCTAGGCAGTATAGACATTTTAACAATGTTTATTCTTCCAATCCAAGAGTGTGGAATGGTCTTCCATCTTTTTGTGTCTTCTTCGATTTCTTTCATGAGTGTTCTGTAGTTCCTCGAGTACAGATCCTTTACTTCTTTGGTTAGGTTTATTCCCAGGTATCTTATGGTTCTTGGTGCTATAGTAAATGGAATCGATTCTCTAATTTCTCTTTCTGTGTTTTCATTGTTAGTGCATAAGAAGAAGACAGGTTCTTAAGAGGTGCATGTTCTTAAAATATGACTCTCATACATCATGAGGTCAGCAAGCTCACAAGACTTCTCCAGTGACCCAAATACTAAAAGGAAGGTCCTATGGAAGTAACAAAATCCTCACCTCTTTGTAGAGGAGGTACTGAGGCACAGAGAAGTCAACGACATTCCCTTGAGTGCACAGCCAGCCCAGGAGTGGAGCAAAGATTCAACCAAGGACTTTCATGCTTCAAGTGACACAATACCAAAATTCTCCTGCTAGAAAAGGCCAACTGTCATTAGGATGGTGTTTGTTAAGCACAGAAATAGAAAATAAAAAAGAAATAGTAGTAAGAACTTGCTTTTAAAAGGATGAATTTTGTAAAGGATCTAGTTGTTAAAGAAAATCCTTTGTGTTCACTGGTGCTAGGTAGGAAAGGAGAGGGTTCTTTGGCCATCCAAGGTCATAGACCATTGTTTATGTCCCATGATTCCAGTTTTGGATGAGTGGACATGCCCTCCATCATTTTTCCAGAGATGGGAGAGCCCTGTCAGCATCACCCCCTGGAGAGATCTTCCCGGAACCTGCCCCCACCAGCCCATACTAGCAGCTCCATCCTACCAGGTGCCTACCTGCTCTCTCCTTAGTGCACTTTCCATTGCAGGGATGGGGGTGTGATGTAGGACCCAAGGACAGAGGTTCCAGGATCAGAGGACCCACATTCTAATCCCAGCTCTTGCCTATGGGTTTGGTGACCATGGACCACTTCCCGTCTGTGCCTCCATGGCCTCCTTCCTCACGTGGAAAACTGCAGAAACTGCCCCACAAGGCTTTCAGGAGGAATGCATGAGTTAAAAGCTGTAAAAGCCAAGAATGGGGTCTGGCATATGACAAGAGCTGGTCCTCCTTAGATTCTTACTTGCTACTTTCTGTCTTCCCCACAGGCATGGAAACTCCCCCAGGGCCGTGATTTTGTTTAGTTCATCACTAAATCCTCAGCACCTAGAATAGTTCCTGGCACTAATCAGAGGTCAATTTGTAGAATATTTGTTCAACACAAACCCTGCCCAAAAACATGGTAGATGCCTGAGTAATATTCCATTGTATATATGGACCACAACTTCTCTATCCATTCTTCTGTTGAAGGGCATCTCATCTCCTTCCACAGTTTGGCTATTGTGGCCATTGCTGCTATGAACATTGAGATGAATGTGGCCCTTCTTTTCACTATATCTGTATCTTTGGGGTAAATACCCAGTAGTGAAATTGCAGGGTCATAGGGTAGCTCTATTCTTAACATCTTCAGGAACCTCCATATTGTTTTCTACCAGCTTGCATTTCCACCAACAGTGTAAGAGGCTTCCCCTTTCTCTGCATCCTCACTGACATTTGTTTATGCTGAGTGGAGTAAGTCAAGCAGGAAAAGTCAATTATCATATGGTTTCACTTATATGTGGAACATAAAGAATAGCATGGAAGATATTAGGAGAAGGAAAGGAAAAATGAAGGGGGGAGGGGAAATCAGAGGGGGAGATGAACGATGAGAGACTATGGACTCTGAGAAACAAACTGAGGGTTTTAGAGGGGAGGGGTGGGGGGATGGGTATTAAGGAGGGCACCTATTACATGGACCACTGGTTGTTACACGCAAACAATGAATCATGGATCACTACATCAAAAACTAGTGATGTACCTATATGTTGACTACCATAACATAATAAATTTTTTTTAATGAAAAGGAAAGGAAACATGGTAGAGGTAGAAGGATTCAGAAGTTGGCGGAGTTTTGAGGTCCCTATAAGGAAGGAACAGATTGTCAAACTGTGAAGTGCAGAGATCCATGACCCAAAACCCCTAGGCTCTGGGTCAGACAAAACTGGATCTGAACCCTTGTGGGGCTCTGGTCTGGTGATGGGCCACCATGCTGGCCTTCACCCCTGGGAACCTGCTTGCTCACCTGAGAAGTGAGAGTTCTCAGCCCACAGGTAAGGGAATAATAAGGCAGAGGAAGTCACCTGCTAGGCTTGGCAGCCCGGCAGGTGCTCAGGAAATGCATCTGTCCCCCAGCTCTCTGCTGAGCCCTCTCCTGCCAGGGTCTCCCCCATGCACCTGACTGGGCAATGGCTGCCTGCACCAGCAGGGCCTCACATCCATCTGCCAGACCTCGCCTCCGCTCTGCCACAGGAGAGTCGCGCTGTTTCCATTACACTCTTAGCAGGAGGAGGGAGGGGGTTAAGCTCCTGTTTTTGTTTCTACAATGCAAAATTTGTCAACTTGGCGCAGTTGACAGACTGCCTCTGTGTCACTGTGCCGGTTCTTTTAATTGCCTTCCCTCCATGCGAGCAACTGCATACATGTGTGCACGTGTTCCCTGTAAAGGGCTTCTTTGCTTCCTTGCTTGCACAGAAAAGGAGCTGACTCCAGAACATGGGCCTATCCCCTGAGCATCTGACGATGACCCCAACCTCCAAGAGACAATGTTGAGTGGAGGATCCCCTTGCTAGGAGTCAGGAAACTGGGATTCTGGTCCACACTGTGCCCCTTACATTGTAGCATTATCAATAATATCAATAATAAGAACATGAGAATATAATAATAAATAATGGGGGTCTCTCTGGTTTGAGTTCAATTTCAGCCCTAAGACATTCCACATTTCAAGGTAGGTGCTGGACCTCCTGCCCGGGACGTATGAAGGAGGATGCCTGTTTCACAGTGTTTCGCTATCTGCCACCTCTGCTGTAGTAAACATCGAAGCAGCCTTGGAAGGGTTTGGATATTGAGGGGGTTTTATTTGGACAGTCATCAGAGAATGGATGTGAGGGTACCAGGATGGCTTCAAAGAGGCCAGCGGGAGAGCGGTCTGCACACCGTAGTCTGCCATGTGACACGTGCCTAAAGAATCTAGGGGGCAGGGGCCGTAGCTCCTCATGCAAAGCAGTGAGGCAGGAAGTGGAGATATGCTACGTCAGGATCTAGAGACACAGCCACAGAGTGTGGGCAAAGCAGGGCCAGATGTGGGCCATGGGGAGAGAGCCTGCCCAGAGCCTGCTCAGGTGACCCCAAGAGCAGAATGGACCACCAGATTCTCAGGTACAGAAGAAGGAAATCTAAGTGAGCAGTGGGTCCTCTTGTGACCATGGTGCAGCTGAGACAAGCTAAAGCAAGAGAGTGACAGAACAGAAAGGATCTGAATCTCCGATGAGCTCACCAAGCCACGGAATGAGCCAGCCTTGGCCCCTCCCACTCGGGACCTCTTATGGTGGAATGCATCACATGTCCCTTATTGCTTGAGCCCTTTGAGTCTTCTGTTTTCTGAATCCAAGCCAATATGAGTAATTTTCCCTAAAGTATGCAGCTAGCCAGTGGAAGACTTAAAATTTGATGACAGATCTATCTGTGTGTTCCGTGCTGTCACTGGTCCCTGTGCCAAGATGTTATGAACAGTGAGCTTAAGTTGCAGACAAGCCAGCCCAGGTCACACTGGAGACACGGCTGCGTGAGAAACTGAGGAAACAAGACACAAAGAGGCTTTAGGATAGCGTAAGCAGGAGCTCTGAGAACACATCAGGCTATAATAAGGACTCAGCAGAAGTATATTCTAAGAAGGTGCCGTAGGCCAGGTGGGACTGGGGACACAGGAAACTGAAATGCAATGTGGTAACCTGGGTTGTCTCCAGGGATAGAAGGAGGACATTGATGGAAAATGGGTGAACTCCCAATGATCTGGATTTCGGCTAATAGTAACATACTAAGGTCAGTAATGTACATTTGACAAATATCCCGTGGCAATGTTAGGGGCTAATGATGGGAGGAACTGAGTAACGGGTGCACAGGAACTCTCTGTACTACCTTTACAACTTTTCTGTAAATGTAAAATTATTCTAAAATTAAAAGGCTGTTTTTTAGAAGTTTAGTGAATGAATGATGACCATATAAGAAATCTAGGTCCATGGTTAAGTGTTATACCTAGCTCTCATTAGAGTCATGTAACACTGTACCTACAACTGACCCTTCATACATTTTTCTCATCCCCTCAATAAGCCTCTGAGGTGTGTATCACATGGTGCTTGGCACGTAGGTTCTCAATAAATATCTGTTGACTGAATGAATTAATCCTCTTTGTACATAAGGAATCCAAAGCTCCCAGAGGCCAAGTCCCTGCACCTGAATTTATTTGATTCCAAGGCCCAAACTCCTTGGACTCTACCACTTACCTGGCTTTGGGGTTAGAGCCGTGTCAGAGCTAGGGGGTTCCTGGGCTCCTCTCTGCCCCTGCTCCAGGCTCCCGCTATTCCGCATCCTGGTTGGTGCTTGGAAAACTTAAAAGCAAGGCGGTACCGGCTCTCCATGCCCCTGAAATCAGCACCATAAATCTCAATTCTAAAATTTAATAATATTTGCTTTTGCATTTATGGCACCATTATTATAGAACAGTGTGCTTGGGCTGGAGGTGGCTGCAGGAAATGATTTCATTTGATGGACTTACTCAGGTCACCCACCAGGCTGTGATCTGGCCTCCCCAATGGAGGGACAACAAAAGCTACAGGAGGGGGATAAGCTGGCCAAAATGATTCAGAATGACATGGAGGAGGCTCCCAATTAATAGTGTGCAGGGGCATGGAGGCATTTTTTTAATACATTGTAGATGCTTCCTAAAGGTTTCTATTGTTTTAGGTGCCCACCTGCCTGGGTGGTGATAATTCTAATAGAAGAAACCAAAAGAAATGGGGGAGATGGGGTGGAAAGTGAAATTGGCTAGTCCCTTCCCCACCACCCACTCCTCCTCTAGGCCTGCCAATTTCAAACATGAAAATTCCATCTGTCCTTCAGAGTCCAAGTCAGCTTCCACCTCATCTCTCCCTTCCTCCACCTCCCTCCCTCCCTTTCTTTCTCTCTCACACACACACATTCCCAGTGACAGTTAATTTCCCACTACTCTAATCTCCGCTCAAACCTGGCACCTGTACCTCAATCACAATGCTTGCCAGAGTCCATCTGGATTGGAGATCCAACTTGTTCATTCATTTGGGCAACAAATATTTATTGAGCACATACTATGTGTTATGCTCTGAAGGTGTTATATTGACCAAAACAGACATGAACCCTGCCCTCATAGAAACAACAATCTAGTTGCTCCTATATGAGTCTGTCCACACTCCCCTCCAATGAATTGGAGGTTTCTGAAAGTAGGAACCTATGCCTTTCTTATCTCCGATCCCCAGGGCTTCCTCCAACCCCTGTCACATGTTAGGAGCATAATACATGCTTGCTGAATAGATAATCAAATCAACCCATCAATCAATACTAAGTACCAGACTGTTAGTCTCTGACTTAAAACCCTCAAGTCACACCCCCCTCCCAATTGTCTACATCAGGACTGGCAAACTATACGCCATGGGCCAAATCTGGCCCCATCACCTGTTTTTGTAAATAAAGTTTTATTGGAACACAGCCATACCCACTTTTCTAATATATTGTCAATGACTGCTCTCATACTACAATAGCAACAATGAGTAACTGAGACAGACACGGTATGACTCATACAGCCAAAAACACTTACTATCTGGCCCTTTACAAAGATTTGCTGACCCCTATATACAGGATAAAGCCCAAACTTCAAAGAGTGGCCTCAGGGCTTTGTCTGGCACACATCTCCCCATGGCTTCAGTGTTCTGGCCACACAAAACTGCCCATAGTTCCTTTGCAGGCCCAGCCCACTAGGGCCTCAGGGACTCTCCACTGGCTCTTTGCTCTGCTCAGAATAGTCTTATTTCCAAGCCTTTCCACCCAGCTCACTCCAAGACTTCACAGAAAAATCTGCTCAAGCATCTCTTCTGGGTTGTCTGCCTCTTCCTCCTCCCCTCTTCCATCCCAATTCAGGGGTTCTCCTATGCTCCCAATACATCTGTATTTCTCCCTATTATGGCTGTTCTCACTCTGTACTGGAATTCTGTCTCTTTTAGCTTTCCTCCCCAACCAGTTCCACTTTCTTGCAGGCAAGGACTTGTCAAGGATGCGGTTGTTCTGGTGATGTCTTATTCATTGCTGTCTTCCAGCGGCTAACTCAGGACCCACACAGGCTAAATTCTCAATGAATGAATTGAATAGAACCGGGCAGTCCTCCATCGCTTCTCTCATCCCCACCTGCTCCCCTCCTCCCCGAGTGCCCGGACTCCTGCTGACTAACAGAGAACAGAAGCACAGAGTTCAAAGAGAAAATTCCAGTTATAGAAACGGGATGAGCCAAGTCTGGTACCCGTGCATGGGGGCAGAGAGCGGTGGGGAGTCTATGTGTGGTTGTAACACAGTAGAGCCCAGGAGCAGGCAAGAGCAGAAACCCTGAAATCATGTTCCAATTGGCTGCTTCAACCAGCTGGGGGTGCTCGCGATGGCAGCTCAGAGACAGAGGTCCCTCCAGATGCTGACTAAAGGCCGAGAGGGCACCGTGGCTGGCACTGGGGGGCCACTGAGGTTGCATAATTGCTCTCTGCCTCCAGTGTGGCTTCACCTGGAAAGCAAGGCAGTGTGATGTGGCAGCAGAAATGGAAGGGTGCCCTGTGGGCCTGGATGTAGGACACTGTGGAGGGAAAGGTCAGATGGGGAAAAGACCAACAACTCTTCTGGGAGCACCAGCTCAGCCCGTGTTCCCTATTACCATGACATCACAGTATCAGCTACCTCTTACAGGTGTAAGCCACCACCTTATCATTCACCAGCTGCCCACTTTCTCCACCCTCCCACCCCTGCCCCTGCTCACCACACCACAGTCCTGACCTTCATGGCTTCAAAAAGCAAGAGTGAGATGAATGCCAGGCAAATGGGAGGGAAGAACTTCAGAGGGCTGCAAGAAGTGGAGGTCACTTAGACTAACCTGCAAGAAATGGGGGCTTCTTGGACTAACCCGCAGCCAGCTGACACTGGCATGAGCACAGTCACGCTCTGTCTTAAATCCTCAAGAGCTAAGAGCCCAGAAGGTGTTTATCTGATACACTTTCTGGTGCTGACTCCCCGTGGATTCCTCCCTTCCTACGGCTCAAATTCTGTTCCTGCCCAAGGAGTTAGGGGGCTTTCAATTTGGATTTTGAATTCTGTTTGGGATTCAAATAGGCTTTGGTTGAGAATGACTACATGGTCCAGTACCAGGACTGCCCTCCGGGCGGCAGTGGCCTTTGAGGGATCCTGGAATAAATGGGAACGAGAGAGATGTCCTGGCTCACGGGATCTTGGGAGATTCTCTCTTATGTTAATGACTAGTGGCAGGATGGGAGCAAGGCTACGGGTGTTTCTCAGGGAACCAGGATGGACCAAAGATTTATATGGCATTTAAAATAAAACTTGTGGGGTGCCTGGGTGGCTCAGTGGGTTAAAGCCTCTGCCTTTGGCTCAAGTCTCAATCCCAGAATCCTGGGATTGAGCCCCACATTGGGTTCTCTGCTCAGCAGGGAGCCTGCTTCCCTTACTCTCTCTGCCTACTTGTGATTTCTGTCAAATAAATAAATTAAAATCTTAAAAAAAAAAAATAGGGACGCCTGGGTGGCTCAGTTGGTTAAGTGACTGCCTTCGGCTCAGGTCATGATCCCAGCGTCCTGGGATCAAGTCCCGCATCCGGCTCCTTGCTTGGCAGGGAGCCTGCTTCTCCCTCTGCCTCTGCCTACCACTCTGTCTGCCTGTGCTCGCTCTCTCTCTCTCTCTCTCTCTCTGACAAATAAAAAAAATTAAAAATTAAAAAAATAAAATAAAACTTGTTAGGGGGTCCTGGGTGGCTCAGCTGGTAAGCACCCGACTCTTGATTTGGGCTCAGGTCATGGTCTCATTGTTATGAGATCAAGCCCAACGTTGGACTCTGTGCTGAGTGTGAAACCTGCTTAAGATTCTCTCTCCCTCTCTTTCTGCCCCTCCCCACAACTCGCACACGTGCAGATTCTCTCTCTAAAAAAATAAAAATTAAAAATAAAGTAAAACTTTTTAAAAGTCTCCTTTCATTGCAGACATTTCACAGGTTTCACGCAGTTACAACCCCTTCCCCTACCTCCATTCCCGGAACCAAGCTGCATCCCATAAATGATGAGGTTAATCAGGTAGGAATGACCTGATGACATCCTTTAGGGTTCTTATTCTTTGGGGGAATTCTCACTCTATTATGCGGTCAATGTGAGTCCTGAAGACTTTCCCTGTGAAATCATTTGTTCCAATCATTTGGAACAATCATTCAACTTCTTGACATAGAAGAGGCTGCTTGGGCCCCTCCAGGTCCAACCCCAAGAGATCAGAGGGTCCCTGCATTTTGTGATTTCTACATATGCTGTAGGACTATGTTTCTCATTGTATGGTCTCCAGGTCAGCTGTAACAGGACCTCCTGGGGTTCTTACTGAAGATGTTTGAAATGCCTTCAAAACCAACAGAATAGGGATCAGGAATGGTGTGGACCCTCTGTATTTTCACATGTTCCCAGATGAGTCTGAGAACCACAAAAAATAACACCCAAAGATAAATGGAAATGCATGTTCACCCTGGAGAATATTGGATGGAAATTCCAACCAAAACCAGAGTAGCCCTGATTACCCACCCCTTCAACAGGGGTACTGAGTCTCCTCACTCCCTTTTGATTCTCTAGCACCCCAAAGGAAACCACCATGAGCCCTCACCTACAAGGAGCTGCAGTAGCCTTCTGACAGGTCTCCCTGCTTTGTTCCTCACGCCTGTGGTCTGCTCTCCACAGAGAGGAGAGCCTGTTTTGCAAAATAAGTGACATCACAGCACTTGCCTGATGTCTACCTTCCAACAGCTTCCCAGCACACTTAACATCAAACCCCACATCCTTACTGTAAGACGTAGGATGTGACCTGCTTCCACCTTCTCTCCAGAAGTTTCCCTCTCCACTCCCTCTGGGCTCCAAGCACAATGACCCCTGCTGTGCCCCCTTGAACACATGGGCCACAGACTGACCTCAGGCTCTTCACATCTACTGCCCTCTCGCCTGGAAAGGTCTTCCCTCTATTATCGACTTGGCTCACTCCCAGCTTCCTTCAGGCCAGATGTCACCTCCTCCACAAGGCCTCCTCAGTCCACCCCCCTAGAGTAGTAGCACCCCCATCACTTTGTATCCCTCTGCCTTCCTCAATATTTCCACATATTCCTGGTATTTATGTTACACACTTATTTGTTTATCATTTATTGTCTCTCTTCTCCACTGGTATAGAATCTCCATAAGGATGGTGTGTCAGTCAGTATAAGCTAGGTTCTGCCACATTAACAAACAACTCCCAAAGTTCAGTGCCTCAGAAGCACAAGTTCCTCACACCCTGCCCAACCATGGGTCAGCCTCGGGCTCTACTATGACACCACCCTCACTCTAAGACCTAGGCTGAAGGAGAGCCACTATCTGGAATATTACAGGCAACTTGCCAGAGGGAAAAGAGAAAGGGGCAAAGCAAAAACTCACTGGTACACATAATTCCATTCAGATTCCATTGGCCCCTCCTGAATTCCATGAGATGCGAGAATATAATCCTTCTCTAGAAAGGGAAGTGGAATTTGCTGAACAGTAAACAGTCTGCCAGAGACTAGGAACTTTGTTTTATTAGTTTCTCTATCACTAGTGCCTAAAACAGTGCCCCCACTTGATTAGGTGCTCAATTAGTATTTGTTGAATGGGAAGTGGGGTGGAACACAAGGTTGGGTAGCAGCTTGACCTAAACCTAAAACCATGTGTGCCAGAGCTAGCCATGTGTACCCCACTCAGATAGGCTTGGTGGTATCTGACACATCCACAGACCCAGCCATAGGAGCTAGAAAGATGGTGGCAGAGCTGGCCGGAGCCTTGGGTGACCTGAGCCAGAGGCAGCATAGAGACCCCTATTCCAGGTGCCCTCCCAGTGAAGGAGCTCCTGTCCGCCCCACAGTATCCCTCAGGGAAGTGGGAATAGGACTCTGGACTTTGGCATGGAAGATGCCAGGGTGCAGATTAACAGTGTATACACTCAAGGACCCAGGGGCTCAGAGCTCAGATGCCCAGGCCAGTTTGGGTCTCTCTGGAGACCTGGTCAGGAAGAAGCCAGGAGGCAAGGACATCAGAACTTAGAAGACAGAAAAGCAGCCACAAAAGTGCTTCTTCTAGGAACAAAGGATTTTTCTGAAGCCCAGAGAGGAGCAATGACTTACCCTAGGTTACACAGCTAATAAATGGCTATCAGATTTTGAACTCAGGATCTTCCTTTCTCGGCTCACTACAAATAGCAGCGGGGAACAGCTGGGAACAGCTATGATGATCATAACACTAACAATAAGTAACCCTTCCTGTACCCTTTCTATGTGCCAGGCACTACCATTAGTACTTCTTGTGAATTTCCCACATAATCTCCACAACAATTCTGTGAGCTAAGTATTATTCATACCTATTTTCTAAATGAAGAAACGGGGTGGGGGTGGGCCTGAGTGGTTCAGTTGGTTAAGCATCTGCCTTTGGCTCAGGTTGTGATCTCAGGGTCCTGGGATCAAGCCCCACATCGGGGTCCCTGCTCAGCAGAAAGTCTGCTTCTCCTTCTCTCTCTGACCCTCTTCTCCACTTGTTTGTTCTCTCTCTTATTCTCTCAGCAAGTAAATAAATAAATAAATAAACAAATAAGGAAACTGAGACCCAGATATTGATCCCACATCACAAGCTGGTAAGTGGCAGAGCTAGGATCTGAGCCCAGGTCTCTCTGATCCCAGACTCCATGCTCTTACTTATTATATACAAACATGACATGATACTGACAGCCAGCTGTGCCCACTATAGATCTAGGGGGAGAAACTAAAGGAAGACAAAATGAGGGTTGAAGACCCAGGCCTGGGAAACTAAAAATATCTGGAGCCAGGGGACAAGCCCTAGAAACTTAAACCAAAGGCCAGAGCAAGGCCAGTGACAGGGCCAAGGGACTGAGGGCTAGAAAGAGAGGACCTGGATAACTGAGTAACAGCCGTGGCATTCATGTAGTGCTTTCTGTGTGTGTGGCAATCCAGACTCCCACTGTGTACTAACTCATTTAATCCTCACAACACCCTGTGAGGTGGGAATGTTATTACTCCGTTTTAGTAATGACACTGAGACACAGAGAAGTTAACCAACGTGACCAAGATCACACAGCAAGTCAGTGACAGTTGGGATTTGAACTCGGGTCTGGCCCCACTTCTCACACTGCATTGCAGGGATCAGGGATTCGTGGACACAAAGCTGCATGGACAGAGTCAGCTGCTCACTGGGGCCCCATGTCCAACAGGTCAGGGGACAACATTGTGCTGCTTCATTAGCTAATTCAGTCCTTTAGGAAGTGTGCTAATGCTTAGAAGCTTCTCTAGCTTATCTTGAGCTGGGGCCCACTTTTCCTTGTAAGGTCCCCTCATTGGTCCCAGCTCTGGCTTCATGAGTCAGGGGTCAAGTCTACCCATCCATAGAGATTGCTGTCCTCTTCATTTTCAGTATTCCCCACTGACCTCAGCATGCACTCAGGCCCCTCGCCTTCTCCTCCCCATGCCCCCGATGAAGGCTGGAATGCCAGCATCCCTCAAAATCCAGCTGGTCCTGGTTCCTCAGATACCACTTCCCAGCATGCCTGCCCTCCAAAAAGACACCCAGGCTGGTCAGCATCTTCTGAACACACAGCCTGATTTTTCATAGAATTACTGCCTGCTTTCCATTAGTCGAGAGCTTATTTTCCCAGCTCCTCCAAAGAATGCCTCTGGGCATATGCTGTCTTGCTCTTTCCAGGCCTCATAAAATGTAATATTTGCATAGGTACAAAGGAAGTGCTGTCCAGCTGAGTCTCCCCTCCCAGCTGGCAGGTGGCGAGCCTCCAGAGCCAGTGGCAGCTCTGCCCACAACCTTGTTCAGGGCTCCCCAACCCTTCTCTTCAGAATCCTTGCCCTCTGACATCCCCAGGAAGAGGTCTGGAACAGAGCAGCACCTGTCAGAGTGAGTTCTGCAGGACGGGCATATTTGATGGGGGATGAAGTGAGAAAGGGAGCAGGTCCATGGTCAAGTGAGCTGGAGAAACTGTGTAAGACAAAGCAATACCAATTTCTTTGCTGTCGGGTTCCTTGGGACCTTGCATGGCCTCCAGTGCATCAGAAATCTACTTATAGGCATCATTGGATTCAATAAATATTTATTGAGCGTCTATTATGTGCCAAGGATTATTTAGATGCTAGGAACACACCAGTCAATAAGATAAACCAAAAAACAAGTTCTTTGTTGGAGACAGACCACAAATAAGAAACACAGGAAATAAGCAACACACATACAGAGGATGCGAGACAGTAGTAAATGCCATGGATTTGGGGGTTTTTAAAGCAAGATAAGAGGGAGGAGGGTTGCAGGTGATCAGAATATGTCTCGCCGAGGAGGTGGTATTTGAGCAAAAACAGGAAAGATGTGGAAATGAGTTGGCCAAGCAGATATCTGCAGGACCAGCCAGCCAAGGGGTGTACCTGGAATGTTGGAGAACAAAAGAGGAGTAGATATCAGCGTCCTCAGCACTATTGGCATCTGGGACCTAACTGTTCTCTGTTGTGGGGTATTTAGCACCACCCTTGGCCTCCATTCCCCAGACACCAGGAGCACTCCCTCCCCCAGCAGGGACAACTAAAAATGTCTCCAGACATTGCCAAAAGTTTCCTGGGGGACAAACCCACCACACCCCCGCCCCCAGTTAGAACTGAGTCACTGAGGGGTGAAATCACTGCCTTCACTTCATACTGGTCTCCTCCCATGCGAACCTGCAAATGGGTGGCTGGTCTGAAGTTCCGTGTGCTGGACCAGAGCAAGCCCAGACACGGAGCATCCCCGGTGCTGTCCCTGATCCCTCTGGGCATGCTCCTCCCCACAGTACCCTGAGCACCAGTTCCTTGCCCACCCAGCAGACTTCTCTGTCCTCAGTCTCACTGTTCTCAGGGTAAGATTTCAGGAAGCTCCAGAGCTGTGGAGCACTGAGGCAGGTAAACTGGTGGCTGGCCAGTACAGACCCGGTTCTGCCATTTCCCAGCTGTGTGACCCTGCAGAACAGGGATGCTGGTATTAACCTGCCTGGTCTGACCACGGCGAGGGTCGAGGGAGAAAACATCCATGAACACATCCAGCAAGGTGCCTGACACCGAGTAGGCTCTGGCACACTGGTTTCCGTCTCAACACCTTGCATTCATTTTCTGTGGCTGCCCCAACAAAGGACCACAAATCTGGTTGGCTTAAAACGGCAGGAATGCCTGGTGGCTCAGTGGGTTAAGCCTCTGCTTTCAGCTCAGGTCATGATCTCAGGGTCCTGGGATCGGGCCCCGCATCGGGCTCTCTGCTCAGCGGGGAGCCTGCTTCCCCCTCTATCTCTGCCTGCTGCTCTGCCTGCTTGTGATCTGTCTGCCAAATAAATAAATAAAATCTTTTTTAAAATAATAAAATGGCAGAAATGCTCCCTCCGCAGGTGCTGGGAGAATCCATTCTTGCCTTCTCAGGTTTCTGGTGATGCCTGGGCTCCTTGGCTGGTGGTTGCATCACTCCTGTCTCTGCCCAGCTCACCGCATGGCCCTCTTCCCTATATACTTGTGTTTCACTATCCTCCCCTCTTAGAAGGAGTCCTGGGATTTAGGGCCTACCCGAAATTCAGGATAATTACAACCTGAAATCTTTAACTAACTGCATATGCAACTACCCTATTCCCAAACAAGACCCTATTCTGAGGTTTCGAGCGGACATGAATTTCGGGGGGGGAAAGCTATTCAACTCAGTATATATCTCTTGGTGGAGGAGCCGAGGCCAAGATCTTTGCCCTATACCCTGCAGGTCTCCGGCTGACAGTCCGAGCTTCTGCTGCCTCTCCTGCAAGCAAGACCTTCCTGGTACCTAGGCCCAAGGTGTCGGGGTAATATTCGAGGGCGATCTACACAGCAAGAAAAAGGAGCTCCCTCCCTGACATTTCCTATCCTGGGTTAGCCCAGAGGATCTCTGGAGACTGTGAGGGGCACGGTGGAAGCCCACGTGGAAGAAGGCAAAGTGGGTGAAGGGTGTGCCCGTTTTAACCCTTTCCTTGCGCGGGCAGCGGCCCTAAACCAAGACCGCCCATCCTCATCAAACCTGAGGCCACAGCGCCCCCTGGCGGTCGGAGCCAGTACGCGCCGGGCTCCCCGTGCTCACGCAGCAGTGCGCGGCGGAGGTGGCTGTAAATGAATTTAGCATCAGCACAGTTACTTAAATTGTTTTAATTAATCACAGATTGAGCAGTAAATGAACCACTAAGTGGAGAGAGAGAGCGGAACGAGCGAGAAAGAGGTGAGGGGAGGAAGGCAGCCCTCGGTGCTGGCCTAGAGAACCGCACAGACCTTGGGCAGGGGCGGGACGGGGAGCTGGAGGTGCAGGTCTCAGAGCCCGTCTTCTCCCGCTGCCCTCCTGCCCTCCTGCCCTCCTGCACTCCGGTCTCTTCGCCCGCCCCAGCCCCCAGCCCCCAACCCCCAGCCCCAGGCGGGACGGGAGGGGCGGGGTTGGAGTGCTGCTCCCCTTGGAAAATGATGGGAGCTCGGCTAGAGGGGCGAGCCCAAGGGAGGGGGGCAGTAACACTTAGCAAGAATTTAAGTGCTTGCGCTGTGCTCAGCACTTTTACACCCAATATTGTGTCTGAAACAGGCGAGGTGTAACACCAGGCACCCTGCCCCCGCCGTGCCAGCCTGTGTAGCGCCTGGCTCTGGCTTCTCCATCTGCCAGGCGGAATTGAGGAAGACAATGCCTGAGAGCTCCCAGATCGGCGAGTCTTTTCTCCTGAGCAACACATTTCCGGGGTGTTCCTGGCTTCCCCATCTGTACACCAGGTTCAGCACCTTTCGCTGAATTCCATACGGAATCAGCACGCTGCAGCCTGCAAGCCTGTTTTCCTACAGCCCGCGAGCTGTGAGTGTGGGCCCGTGTGTGTTATGTTTTTATACGGTTGGAAAAAAATCAAAAGAATAATATTTCATGACACGTGGAAATTATATGAAATCTCAATTCCATAAATAAAGTGATCTTGGAACCCAGCCACGCTCATTTTAA
This sequence comes from Taxidea taxus jeffersonii, assembly GCA_003697995.1. Classification (NCBI taxonomy): domain Eukaryota; kingdom Metazoa; phylum Chordata; class Mammalia; order Carnivora; family Mustelidae; genus Taxidea; species Taxidea taxus. The sequence continues at coordinate 172,749 of ML098930.1, forward strand.
GGACCGTCTGTGGCGGCTGGCACGACCAGCAGTAGCTAAGTAGTTACAATAGAGACGGTATAGCCCTGGAAGCCTGAGATATTGACTATCTGACTATTTACATAAAGAGTTTGCCAGCGCAGGGTTTAACATATCATCATTTGTAAGATGCACAATTTTTATGTGCCACCAACAAGGGAAAATTCTATCAAACCAAATTGCATCACAATACCTTTATAGCACCTGGATTTTTTAAAATGTTATATTTATTTAACATTATTTTGGACTAGGTAGACATAGACTTTTATATCACACTTGTGAATACATTAAAAGAAACATGTGCCCAAAATAAGTTAGTTGAGGTCCTCCTCAACGTCTTCATATCCAGAGACCCACTCTTCCAAGTCACTTTTTGACTCGGAATCACTTTTGTTCTGGGTTTGCACACACTCTTGTCCTTAGTGTCTCAGTGTAATGCAGCATTTCTTGAAAGAAGGCTGCACTGTCGTCTGGGAACTTTCTTCCCAGCTGCTGGCACTTGATCTGGAAGTTTCCGTTCCCATGCACGGTTGTGACATCGATGTTCAATGCTGACATCCACTGCTGCCTGGTTGGTGGCGATTTTAAGAAATATCCCAATTTCAGAAATGCTGGAATTTGGAAGCAGGATAGCAGAGAGTGAATCATAAGCCTTTTCTAAGGAAAAGATTTTATTCATTTATTTGAGAGAAAGAGAGCATGAACAGGGTGAGGGGCAGAGGGAGAAGCAGACTCCCCACTGAGCAGGGAGCCAGATGCCACCTGGGCTGGATCCCAGGACCTTGGGATGGTGACCTGAGCCTGAGGCAGATACTTAACCAACTGAGCCACCCAGGGGTCCTGAATCATAAACTTTTTCAAAACTGTAGCCATTGTTGACTGGCTGGGATACAACAGGAAACAAAATAGATCCAAGTTCTGTCCTCAAGGAGCTGCAGTCTAGTGGGTTTAGAAGACAATAGACAAAAAAATATGGTTTATATCAGTGGATTGTGAGTGCTCTGAAGTAAAATAGTGGAATGGGAGGAGTAGGAGGAGGAAAAGAATAAGGTTGTATCAAGGAAGGCCTCCTGGAGGAGGTGATAATTAAGCAGAGACCTCATGAAGAGAGAGAATAAGCCACAGAGGCATGGGGAAGAAACTTCCAGGGGGAGGGACAGGAATTCGGGGAAGGGAGGTGGAAAATGAGGTCAGAGAGGTGGTCTGGAGCCAGATGAAGCATGAAAGAATTCTGGATTTTATTTCAAATTTGCTAGAAAACAACTTGGGGGGCGGGATTTGAGCAGAGGAGAGCCATGATCTGACATGTATTTTTAAAGGGTGGCTCTGGCTTCTCTCTGGTGTAGACTGGAGGGGCTGAGCAAGAGCAGAAGCAGGGAGACCAGTTCTGAGTTAAGAAGCCAAGGGTGGATGTGGCAGAAACGGTGAGAAGTGGTCAGAACTTGAATCGGTTATGAAAGTAGAGCCGACATGATCACTAATGACCAGGAGGAGGGATAACGAGATGACCCCAAACCCAAGGGTTTGGTCAGAGGGACTGGAGGGGCAGAGTCACCATCTTCGAAGACGGAGATGCCATCAGTCAGGAACCCCACATGGGACTCGCTCAGTTTGAAATGTCCATGAGCAAGCCTCGTGAAGACCCAAGGAGACAGGCTCTGTATGGACAGCTCTGCATTCCAAAGGAAAGGACCAGACTAGAGACAGCGACCCTGAGCTTGGACGGGGTCACCCCGGGAGCGGGTATCAGCAAAGTGGGGCAGAGGCTCCTCCAGAGGCCAAGCCCTGGGACCTCCAACATAAAGTGATCAGAAAGAAGAGAAGGGACCAGCCCAAGACTAAAGGAGCCATGAGTGGATAAGCTGGCCACTGTCACTCACAAGTCCCGGGGAAAATGAAAATGTAGGACCCTTGCTCAAAATTATTAAGACTATCAAGTTGGCAGCAGCAGATGAATGAAGCTCGGGGCCCTGTGAGCATCAGTAGCTCTGCAGACATGCAGGTCCCCCATTCACAAAGCTGGCCCTGCAGGTGACGATGGACACCAGCGGTCTGTGGAGTCCCAGAAGCCAGGAGACTAAAAGTATTTCAAGGAGGGGAGCCTGGGTGGCTCATTGGGTTAAAGCCTCTGCCTTCAGCTCAGGTCATGTTCCCAGGATCCTGGGATCGAGCCCCACATTGGGCTCTCTGCTTAGTATGGAGCCTGCTTCCCCCCTCTCTCTCTGCCTGCCTCTCTGCCTACTTGTGATCTCTGTCTTAAACAGATAAATAAAATCTTTAAAAAAAAGTATTTCAAGGAGAAGAGAAAGGGGTTAAGGAAGTGAGGACTGAGAACCAACTGGGGGCGGAGGGTGGGGAGGAGGGCAGGGGGGTAGGTAAGGTGCAGGCTTCTGGCGGGCTTGGATGAGAGCAACTCCTAGGGGCTGGGGTTGGGACAGAAGCCTGACCAGGTGGTCTGGGCAGAAAGAAAGCGAGGAACGAGAGTTGGCAGGTAGGGACACCGATAGGGGAGTTTTGCTATAAAGAGGAGCAGAAATGTGGAGCAATATCCAGAAGCCGCTGTGGAAGGAAGGCAGGTATGTTTTTATTATAATGATCACCTGTTTGTAGGCCAATGAAATGAGTCTGTAGAGAACATGAAATTGACGAGCCAGGAAAGGAAGGAGGGGGGAGGGGGTCTGTGGCTCAGTGTCCTTGAGCAGCAAGGGGTGGGAGGCATTGACCTTGGGGGAGGAGGAAGGAGGCCTGCCTGGAGTGGGCGAGCCCCGCGGAAGCTCTTGCCCTCACAATTACTGTCTCCGTGAAATGGGAAGCAAGGGCACCCCTGAGATGGGGGACAAAAGGAGCTTTTCTGAGGTTGAAGAGAGAGAAGCAAGTATGGAACAGGAGAATGGGAGGGAATGAGCCCCATTTTGTACCCCAACCTTCTTTTAACCACTCTCTGCAGTAAAAAATGCATTTTGCATCAAGACCTAGAATACACACATCCCACAAGATGCCCTTTAACCATGTTACATTCAGCAGGCTCTGACCTTTTCTGTTCTCTCTCCTCTCCTTTCTTCAATGCTGGTTGGACCCAGTAAATTGGTTTCTTGACCCACAAATGAATCTTGACCTGTCTCATGGCAGACACTGGTCTGGGAAGCTCAGTTGCCTTGGACACACCCTGTGGGCTGCCTTGAGTTAGTGGCCACGGAGAGAAAGAAATACCTAGGTACAGGTGTGGAGTGGAGAGAAAGCTGGATTTCCCCAAGAGCAGGGTTTTCTTGAGCATGTACCACTCGGCGTGAGGAAGGCAAGCAGAATGGGGGTAGACGCCAGAGAGGGACCTTACTTGGGGTGGCAGGATCTAAGGAGGGAATCAGGGATGAGAGGCAAGAGGCAGGAATAGGATAGCAGTGGGGACGAAAGAGAGGTCTGGATGTGGTTACGAGAATCATGGAGACAGGCAACCACAGGGAGTGACAGGGAAAACAGGAGGTGTTGGTTAAAGCATGGAATTGGGGAAGGACAGTTGCCAGGTATTGGTGAAAACAGGGTGCAGGTGTAATTGTGGGGGTGACTGGCTGAAGTAGGGGGAGGACAAGTTCACTGGAAGAAAGAATTCTAAGGAACCAAGAGGCTGGGTGATTTGGGGGATCCTCTCTGCAGAGCAAATTCCCCCAGATTAGGCCCCCAGAAATCTATGTTGGAGACAGAGACATGGCAGACAACCAGGGGCTAAAATAAAAGCTTTAACCCCTGGGGCACACACTCAGGGTCTAGAATGGCTGAAAGGAGGAAGGGGTGTCAGGAGGCTTTAAACGCCTAACCTGTGGCTTAGCCTAGACCACAAGGATGGGCATGGACTCCCTGCAGTGCATGGAGTGTGGGAGAGGGGAAAAGCTGACTTGAAAAGCTGCCAGGAAACTTGAGGCACTGGGGTGGGGGGAGACCCAGAGCAGGGGGTGTTGGAAATGCACAGGGAGGCGGCTGAGTTTTAGGGGAATCTTGCTGCCAGTGCCGCTGACTTCTAGAGGGCACAGCCAAGGGGTCTGGGCAGTGAGGTTCTTGAGGCATGAGGAGGTGAGACGATCCCCCTCGGAAGAGAGGAATATTTTATCTCACATCATTTCAACTACATGGTGATAATAAAAAGCAGGATGACTTTTATTGGTTTTCTTCTTATTTTTAAATTCCCTTTAGTCTTTTTTGCCTGAGCCAGGCCAATAGCAACCTCTAACTCCCTTGGATGTGCCACTGGTTTGGGGAGTCCGGAGACATGTGAAATTGAGACAGATCAGGGATGCTCAGAGCAGTAAGGGATGAGACTGTGCAGGGGGTTGGGGGTTGGAGTGGCTGGCTCCCCTGTGAGGCCTCCTCTGCCAAGGGGCTTACACACAGCCACTCCCTGAATGCTCACAACCACCCTGGGAGATGGCGCTGTAATTAACCCCATATTGCACAAGAGGAAACTGAGGCACTGGTAGGTATGTGACACGCCCGAGCATCCACAGCTTCCAAGTGGGAGAGCTGAGGCTCCCACAGAGGATGTTGGCTCTGGAGTCTATCCTCCAACCCCCTGTGGGACTCTGCCTCCCACAGGGCTCCACTGTGATAATCAGGGGGTCCTTGCTTGTTGTCATGGCCGCTGTATATAGGACTGTGGCCCCCTCCTTCATCGGTCCAGCAGCTATGTCCTTGAACTCAGAGCCGTTCCTTCAGCTCTAGGACCTCCGTGTGCAGCCTCAGGAGCTTCCCTCCCTGTCTAATGAGGATGAAGAGGGACAGGTTCCCCAGACACAAGAGGTGACTGCTGGAGATGGAATAGACACAGACGCAACCCCTGTTACTAGAGATGCTGAAATTCCTTGTTTAAAGTTGAAGGAGCTTCTCTTGCATCCAAAAGTATCCCAGCTGAATTTCAAGGAGGGTCTGCTGGGCCCGGGGTCTGGGGCAGAAAAACCCAGAATGTGGGGAGAGGCAAGACTTGGAAAGTCGAGCCTCGAAGAAGTCTGGCACCTAGGGCATAACCCCCAGGAGGACTTTCATAATCCCTGAATGGGGTTGCTCATAAAGGTGGGCAGGGCCCCGTATGGGATGACTGGATGTAGAGCAAGGACTGGGGATGTGCCATCAGACCCTTTCCTGCAGGGCTGCCTGATGGAAGAGGTAAGCACAGCAGCCCGAGGCTAGGACAGCCCAGACTGGAGCTTGATCCTCTAGGGGTGTTCTCTTAGACAAACAGTGAACTCCCCTGTCAATTCCCTTTTCTCCCACATGTGGATGGTAAAACACCGCCTCGAAGGGTGTCACCTAGACACATGAGACCATTCTGGCCAGGTACTTAGCACACCTGATATTAAGTAAGTGGCAACTCCGAATACTTTTCAGCCTCCACTGCTCCCCTAGGCTTGGCCTGGCAGCCACACCCTCCCACATGCCATTCCCCTCCATTCCTGCCCGTCCAGCTGTGCACATCCTTGGCACAAGCTAAGGTATCATCCCCTCCAGGAAGCCCTCCCTGTTTTTCTCCCACTCCAGGTCTCAGTACATGTCTTCTCTGCGCTTCTCCCAATCAAGCTTTTGTAATCTGCCTCTTCAGCACCTGTTGTAGCATGTGGCACATTGTAGGTGCTCAAGAATTTTTCAATGAATGAGAGGAGTGAACAAGCAAGCTGAGGAATTAGAGACTGGGTTTCAGAATCAAGGCAGAGGTGGGGTGCCTGGTTGCACAGTCAGTTGGGTGTCCAACTCTTGCTTTCCGCTCAGGTCATGATCTTGGGGTCTTGAGATCAAGGTTTCCCCACAGCATCCCGCACGCAGTGGGGAATCTGCTTGAGATTCTCTCACTCTCCCTCTGCCCCAGTCTCATGTGCTAGCTCTCTCACTCTACAATAAAATAAATAAATCTTTAAAAAGAGAGAGAGAAAGAAAGAAACAAGCCAGGGGTATAGTTATAAAAACAGGAGACCAAGAAAATGGCGGGATGGGCTCAGGCCGAATGCTCTGGTTCCTCTGGTTCCAATCAGACCCATTTCTCATTCAAGCAGCAAATTTGACTGAGCTCCTTGTCACATCCCATACCCTGTTCTTGACACTAAAGATACAAAAGTGAACAAGGTGGTGATAACTCCTGATCTCTTTGCTCCTGTTGCTCAAGCAGCAGAAACAGGCACACAAGGAAATACAAAAATGCAAGATAATTTTAGGTCAAGGTTAGTATGAGGAAGAAAATGAATGCAGGCAGAGAGGGACTGGGGCAGGAAGTTCCTCTAAATGGAGCAGTCAGTAGACACGTTTGAGCAGAGACAGGAATGAGCAATGAGAGGAAGGAAGCCAAGCCAAGACTTTACACGCAGAGGAAACAGGCAGCAAGTGCAAGGGTCCTGAGGCAGGGACAGGCTTGTGTTGGTGTGTTGGAGAAACTGAAAGACACAGGAAGGTGCGCTCGGGGGAGCAAGGGGAAAGGCTGGTGGGGAAGCCGATCCAAAGGAGCACATAGGCCAAGATAATCCAAGGGCAGTGAGAAGACCTTAGAAGTTGTAGGCAGGTTGTAAGCATGATCTGCCTTATGTGGTTTTCTTTTGTGTTTTTTTTTTATTTTATTTATTTGTTTGACAGACAGAGATTACAAGTAGGCAGAGAGGCAGGCAGAGAGAGAGAGAGGAGGAAGCAGGCTCCCTGCTGAACAGGGAGCCTGATGCGAGGCTTGATCCCAGGACCCTAGGACCATGACCTGAGCCGAAGGCAGAGGCTTTAACCCACTGAGCCACCCAGGTGCCCCTGCCTTATGTTTTTAAAAGGAGCAGTGTGGCTGCTGTGTTTAACAAATGACTCTGGGATGATGGAGGGCAAAGGGAGAAGCAGGGAGGCTGGTCAGGAGGCACTCATGGTTGTCCAGGCAAGAAGAAATGGTGGCTTGCACAAGAGAATGATAAATGATAAAGGCAGGAGAAGTGTGGATTGGGATATATTTTGCCAGTAGAGACAATAAGACTTTGTTGGGTGGACTGGAAGGATTGGGGCGGGGGGGTGCTACGGGAGGACTCGGAGGACTCCTAGGAGGACTCCAGTCCAAGAGGTGGCTATCTTCTTCCAAGTATTGCCCTCTGTTGATCCTGCCTGAGCTGCCCACACTCTGAACACTGGTCCAGGTGTGTCTGCCATTCGTCCCACCGCCAGCCAGCAGTGTGGACGGGCAAATGCAGGCCTGGTACGTTTCCTCTCTGCACCCTGCCTTCTGCAGCTAACACCTGCATGCAGAGCTATTTATTAGCCTTATTCTCCTCTTCCCTGAGAATGCTCATAGCTTCTGCCTCCGTCTGAAGGCACCTCCCATTTATGTAAATAAGTAAAATACTAAGAACCAGCCACAGCTCTGCCTGGTATTTTGCCATTTGCAAAGGGACTTTACATACTTTATCTCCTTTGAGTCTCAGAAGCCACGATCATGGCTGATATGTGTTGAATACTTACAAGGCAACAGCACCAAGCTAAGTGCTTTCCTTATTGTTGTCAAATCATGTCCTCTCCAGAAATGATGTTTAAGTCCTAACCCCCAGGACCTGTGAATATGGCCTTATTTGGAAATAGGGTCTTTGTAGACATCATCAAGTTAGGATGAAATCGTTAAGACAGGTCCTAATCCAATATGACTGGTGAACTTCTAAGAAGAGAAGAGACCCCAAGACAGATGAGCAGGAGGAAAGGCCACATGCCAATGGAGGCAGAGATCAAAGTGATGTGTCTATAGACCAAGGAACACCAAGATGGTAAAAGCCTTGGGGACTAGATCTTACCATGACCAGAAGGCAGAGCCAGGGATGGGTCCCTCCCAGACCTTTGGATTCCTAAGTCCCTTGGTGATTAAGGCTCACTTTACTCACACTCTTTGACATAGCTTCTCACTTCTGAGCCTTCTTAAATAGTCTTCAGGGGTGCCTGGGTGGCTGAGTTGGACACTTCCTGGGTTCCTGATGAGATGAAGCACTTTTACATACATCAATAACCGTTTCTGTTTCCTCCAGAGTCTGTCAGAATCCTAAGACCACTTCCCAAAGTCCCAGTGGGGTCATCTTAAGATGGGGTGGAAGATGGGAGGAGGTAAGAAGGAAACAGGAGGGGGATACCTGGGTAGCTGAGTCATCTGAGCATCCAACTCTAGGTTTCAGCTCAGATCATGATATCAGGGTCCTGGGATCAAGCCCCATGTCAAGCTTGGTGCTGAGAGTGGAGTCAGCTTGGGATTCTCTCTGCCCCTCTGCCCCCACCCCCACTCATGCACTTTCTCTCTCTAAAATAAATAAATCTTCAAAAGAAGGAGAAGAAGAAGAAGGAAGAGGAGGAAACAAGAGGAAGTCATCCTAGGGAGTTGAAGAAAGAGGAAGGGGGATACAATTGGAGTCCCAAGCCCAGTGCCAGCCTCTGAAGCCCGACCACCTGCCTTCCTGGCAGGTGGATTCCCTCTGTCTGCACTGGGACCTGTGGCAACTGGTGATTGGATAGCTTGTGCTCCATCAAGAGGGCCAGGGAAACACAGTCCTGTCGTTTACCAGGCTCTGCGCCCTCCTGCACCTGCCCCAAGGAGCGCCTTTTCCTGACTGGCCACAGGCTCTGTATGGGTGGTCACAGCTCTGGCCACAGAGGAGGGAGGGTGTAGGAGACCCATCTTTCACTTCTTCAGCCAAAGATGCTACTCAAAGGACTAGAACCAAAAGGATGTTATTGACCTTCCCAACCATGGGAGGAGATATCCCAGCCTATGCAGAGTGACTATGACATGTGTGTGACCCTATCTCCAGTGATTCCTGGATGTGCCAAAAATATCCACTTGGTCAGCCTCCAGGGGCCAGGCCAGGAGGTGGTCAGCCAGGGCCGAGCAATTCAGAGGCCTGCGTGGGCCTGGGCATGGACAGATGCTCTCTGGTTTATTCCCTATTAGCCCTGGAATGTAATACACTGTGCGTAATTGGTACATGAATCAAGAGACACACTCCCTTTCTGTACCGTGGGGTCCTGTGGAAACCTCCCTGTGTCCCTCTGCCTTGCTCTGGCATTTCTCCAGCTGGACAACCTGACATTCCTGGGGCTGCTGGAAGAGATACTTTGTTGCAGCCTCTAAAACAGGGAGTGACATGTTCTCTGGCTTCTGTAAGTGGCAGCGATCATCAGATCATCAGATCATCCATCAGATCATTGGAGGGGCCAGCCTCCCTGTTCGTTCCTAGAAAGCAAGTTTTTTTCCAGTAACTCTTTCCAGTAACTCGAGGAATGGCAGAGGCAGCCTGGGAACAGGTGCTAACAAGCTGGCCCCACTATGTTTATCCAGAGCAATCCCGCTTCCTGCTACACTGCCACCCTGGCTGCCTTCCAGCCCCATTCTGCCGGAGGTCCCCAGGGTTTCCCTAGGCTAATGCTTCTGTTCTAGCAAGGAGGCAGTGCAATGGAAAAAGTCTGGGTTGGGGAGGTCCATAAGCCCAAATTTAAATCTGGTTATGAGTACCTAAGCCAGGTGACTTTATCTCTCTGTACCTCAGTTTCTTCCTCTGTAAAATAGGCATGTCATACCTCTCTCCCTGGCTTGTGGTCAAGACTCATGAAACCTCCCAGAAGGTCTGGCACAGAGTTGGTGTCCAACAAATCTGATGACACATCAAATCTGTTGGTGTCCAACAAATCTGATGACACATCATGACATCTGCTCCCTCCAGCCCTGGCCCCATCCCCATCAAACAGTCATGACTGGTTTTCCATTAGGTCAAAGAAGGGATCCAGGATGTAGCCCTGGGGATGGCCTGGGCTCTTCACTCTAAACACACAGCTGTGAATTCAGTTATCCCCAGAGCAGTTCTGACACAGTGCCTTCAAGGGGCAAACACAGGAATCACCCATGAACTGGCCACTTATAAAGACATTCTGGCTTAGATGTCCCACCCCATTTAACACCAGTGTCCATCATGGCCCAGCGCACCACTGGGCCAGCCAGTGATCCATCTCATAGACTGTGGAGCACTCACCTCCCATGATGCTGTGCACATGGCGTCCATGTCGTGAAAATGCAAATCTCACCAATGAGGCAGGATTTCATGAGATCAACAAGCATGATGAGCGCATTGCTGAAATCACATACAATGTCTTTGACAAATGAGTAATGAAGAAGCAGGCTCTAAAGCTCATGTCACTCCTTCACCATTTACTAGTTGCCCAACACTGAGTGGCTTACTTTACCTCCCCATGTCTCAATTTCCTTATATCACACATGTAATAATGTGTCCTACCATGTAAAGTTGCTGCAAAAATAAATCCATTAATGCAAATGGCACATGGCAAGCACTCAAAAATGCTAGTTATTAGTACTGTGTAGAAGGGTGAGGCCTGATAATAATGAGCAAAGAGGAACTCAATGAGGATAATGAATAAGTACCTCAAAAGAGAATAATTTCAATATCAAAGTACAGAGAGAGGCCCTTAGGAAAACTTAGGAGGCCTTCAAGCATTTTTACAAAAATGACCCTCTTTATAGATATGCCATGAAAATCTAATAAGAAGTGAAGGTTATCCTAACAGACTATTTATACCATCTTGTCAGGAAAATCCCACCAGAAAGAGAAAATGTGATTCATTCTTTTTTCATTCTAAAAATTAGTGCACTATTTTAATGATAGTAAATTAGTGTTAAACATGAGATAGCATTTACTTGCTTTCATTACCGTTAGCTTCATCTTTCAGGGACAGGTTGGTCCCATCCAAGAGGGTGACACACAGGCTGGCACTGAGCAGAAATGGAGCTGAGGTCCAGATGGGGGGTTGGAAATGTGCCCTTTGTGCGATGTAAATGCCCATGTGGCTGGAGAGGGGGCCCAGCCCAGGGGAAATGAAGCGGGAAGGGCAGAGGAAGAGGGAGAAAGAGAATCTCAAGTAGACTCCATGCTGAGCACAGAGCTCCGTCCCAGGACCCCGAGATCACGATCTGAGCTGAAATCAAGACTCGACAGCTTACCCAACTAAGCCACCCAGGTGCCCCTCCTTCTTTCTTTTGATCAATAAATATTGTGCCAGACTGGTCTAGATGATTAGGATACAGTCATGAATGAATAGACAAAAACCTCAACCTGTGTGGGCTTCCAATCTAATTGGTGAGAGGGATAAAGGATAAGCTCTAAGCCACAGGTATACCAAGTAAGTAAAGGACATAGCATAAGGGAAGGAGCTAAGAGCTCTAGAAAAAGGAAAGGAGGATCAAGGATGCCAGCAAAGAGGTTAACAGGGAGGGCCTGGCTGAAAACATGGCATTTAAGCAGACTGGAAGGAATGAAAGTGCGAGTCTTGAGACCATGTGGGGAAAAGCACTCTAGGCAGAGAAAACAACAATTCACCAGTGTGTCTTGTGTGCCACTAGATTTGTGTAGCTGCAGAAAGGGGGCCACGGGGGCTACTGGTTCTCCTCTTGGGGGGCCAGGACAGGGGCTTGAGTAGGGACAGCAGTGATGGTGTCTGTCTGGAGTATACAGACCGGAGAGGAAAGGAGAGAAGCAGGGAACCTGATGCGGAGCTGTCCATGGTGGGGCCACAGTTGGCTCCACCCAGAGGGCAGTCAAGGGGGCTGTGGGAAGTGATGGGTTTCCAGACATATTTGAAAGGTCTAACCAATAGCATTTGTTGATAGATTAGATGTGGGACATGAGGAGAAGGAGTTGGATAATTCCTAGGGTTTGGGGGTTTTGGCCAGCTTGGGCTCAACTCTGAAGCCTAGATCAGTTCCCCAAACTGAAGTGCTGCCCCCCAACTGGGCAAGTGAGCAATGCGTGATGGGGGTCAGTGTCTACCACAATAGGGCCACCTACCACGTGCAGCCTTGAAACACAGGATTTTCTGTGCATTGTTTGTATGGTCTCATTTAACACTTGCAACAAGTCCATGACATAGGCATGGTCAGTCCCACTTAAGAGAGGAGGGACACTGAGTCCAGAGACATCACTAGACAAGATGCACATAGCTGGAAAATGCAGAAGTAAGGCATGAACATGGCATTGCCTGACTGGATAGTCTGTGTGTCCTAAGCCACTGGATGACAGCTCATTTCTCCTCTCTGGCCTGCTGTCATATGTGAGAGATAACCTCTAAGGGTCCCCAGCTCTAGCATTTTCTATGCTATGAGATCAGGAGTCAAAAGACTCGGGTGTTGGCAGTCTTGGCTTTTCCCCTAATTGACCCTGGGACCTTGGAAAACTTGCTTCCTTCATAGGCTAAACTTTCCCATCTGAGCTGGATGATACCTCCAGGACTTTTCTGCTCAGAAACCCTCTGTCTGTGTGAATACCACCATTTCCAGAAAGTTCCAGAGGGCACCATGGACCCTTTCAGAATGAGTAATGGATCACACTGCCCTTGACACAGAAAACCTCCCAGAGCATCCCTGTGAGGCCACACACCCTCAGGGATCCTCTCAAACCACCTCACGTGTGCCTGCTGAGCCCAGACGTCTACTCCCTTCCTCTCTTCTGTTTTCCCTTAATCAGACAATCAGGAAAAGAACAGCTCAAAGTCAGGGCTTCATTCCAACCACAATGAGGCCCATAAATGCAAGTCACCAGTGCTCCTACAATAGTCACACAACAGGTCTTGGCTGGCCCTCGCAACAACCAGGGAGGGAGAGTAGTTTCATCCCCACTGGTGCTAGAGAGATGAGGACTGACACGAGGGTGTAGCCAGCCCAGAGCCCAGGGTCCTTAGCAGACATTTTCCACCTCCCTCTACCCAATACCCAGCTCCAGGGAAACTTTCTTCAGCCAAGCCCCACCCTCTGGGTTACTGTCCCCAACTCTATGACACTTCCTCCTCCCCATCCTCTCAGAGACTGCTCAAGTGCCACCTCCTCCAGGAAGTCCTCCCTGATTTCTGGGGGGGGAGGTTGGGGGGAGAGAATCTAATCTTCTACTTGAAATCACAGAGGTAATTTCATCTTCCTTTTTTTTTTAATAAAAATTGTATATATTGAAGGTGTACAACATGATGATTTGATATGCATATACACAGTGAAATGATTATTAGACTCCAGAAAACGAACATGTGTCCTCACATTGTGTGTGTGTGTGTGTGTGTGTGTGTGTGTGTGTTGAGAGCACCTGAAATCCACTTGGCTAGCGTATTTCCGGTATTCGTGATGGTGTTATTAACTGTGGTCCTCATGACGTACATCAGACCTCTCAACTCAACCATCCTATATAATTGCAGCTCAGTACTGCACGTTGTCTGCCTCCCCGCCCTGGAAACCACCACTCTACTGTCTGCTTCTGCATTCTGTGTGTCCTCAGAATCCATGTGTAAGCGATATTGTGCAGTTTCTTCTCTCCGCATCTGCTTGCTGATAATCACTTTCAGCTTTGGTTTTTAGGATGACAGCTGGAGGTGAGGTGGACTCTGTAACAAGATGGGGCTGAGTTCACATCCCACTCTGCCATTTCTTTGCCAGCAGCCTGGGACAGGATGCTTTCTGGACATCCTTTTCTTTTGAGGTTTTTGGGGGACTTCAAGTAACTGATCGGTTTAGGTACAGTGCTGATTGCAGCAGCTACTATGACCAGAGGACTTTCTGCAGGCTGGACACTGCCCCTTTATGTTCAGTCCTGGCAGCAGCCCTTTGACCCAAGATCTACCAATAAACCCATTTTACAGAAGAGACTGCCTGGAGCACAGCGTTGAAGTTACTTGCCCAAAGTTTCCTACTTCCTCTCCTTTGCTGTGTGGCTTTGGGCAAGTCACTGAACCTCTCTGATCTTGGACAAGTTATCTGACTGCCTTTGTGTCCTGGTTTCCTTCTGAAAAATCTAGCATGTGTTACTATTTGAAAACAAATAAGAGATTTTCAAAATCATTATCACCTTCATCATCACTACTCATCACAATTGTACACTTACCCAAAGAGATAAGAGGGTCTTGATATACATTAACAAAGGAGAGAGGGAAGGAAGGAATAAGGGAATGAAGAATGAATGAAGGAATGAATGACTCAGCATCACCCACCCAGAGAAAGCTCTGGAATGCAGAAGGGGGACAAGAGGGTGTGAAGTGTATTTAAGTGATACACGTGACTGTAGATAGAGCCTGAGGGTGCAGAAAAGACAAGGATCCGCGTAGCCCTAGCTACTATATAACCCTCCAGCCCTTAGCTGATATCTCCCTCCAACCCGCAGAGCACGAGTCCTAGAGCTGTTTGTACCCTGATGGATGGGGGTGCAGATGGAAATGTCAATTGATCATAATTGGTCCATGAATGGACCCCATAACACAAGCTATCACTTTCAGACCCCAGGGATGTGTTATTAATATTTATAATTTATGGGCTCATTTGAGAAGTCATCGGGGATGACAAACCTAATAAATCGTGGGTTAAAAGGACTCCAGACAGCAGCGCATGGGGCCTGCCGCGCGATCAGTGGTAGCCGGTGAACTTTTGAGACAATCATAGCAACTGTCACCAGGGAGACCGGCTGCAAAAGAGAGTCTGGAGTTGGCGGCAGTGACAGCTGGAAGCAGATTATCAAGAAAGGACAGCATTTCCTGGTCCAGCCGGGGTGGGAGGGGGAAGAAATCGCTAATCCGTGCAGGCACTGTATTGCCCTACCTCATTAAGCCATCCCGAAACACACACCTGCAGCAGCAACCCTCGTCCCCGTTTTATAGACAAGGCAGGCAAGGCTCAGAAGAATTTTTTTAATTTCTTTATTTTTTAAGATTTTATTCATTTATTTGAGAGAGAGAGAGAACATAAGCAGGGGGAACTGCAGAGGAAGAGAGAGAAGCAGTCTCTCCACTGAGCAGGGAGCCCAATGTGGGACTCGATCCCAGAACCCTGGGAGCATGACCTGAGTTGAAGGCAGAGGCTTACCCGACTGAGACCCCCAGGCGCCCCAAGACTCAGAAGAACTAAGTCGCCTGCATAATTAACAGGTTGGGATCCAGAAGTAGGCAGCACCCACTCAAAGGTCTGTGCTCTTCCTCATTGCGCTCCTGTGGCCACCGGGTCCAATGGCCCCATTCCACAGAGGGGAGACTGAGCCCCAGTGATGCAGCTGCACACAAGCATGTCCATGATAGAGATGGAATGAAGACTCTGGCACCTCAGTGTCTGTTCTCTTGCTCTTTCTGGTGGGTTTCCCTGTTCTCTGGCACTTTCCCTCCTTTCTTGTCTTTATTATTTTTTTCCCCC
This sequence comes from Taxidea taxus jeffersonii, assembly GCA_003697995.1. Lineage (NCBI taxonomy): Eukaryota > Metazoa > Chordata > Mammalia > Carnivora > Mustelidae > Taxidea > Taxidea taxus. Next base: position 187,957 of record ML098930.1, read on the forward strand.
TTCAATGCATTTATCACCTGTCATGCCTACATTTATTTGATTCCCAGCATCAAATTGTTCAATTTTACAGCAACTTGTACCCCAAGATGAGGATGTGGGCTTGGTAAGCCACTGGTTATACTCATATCTCAATGGTATGGTCTTCCCAGTGGTACCAAAATAACCAAATTCTCCCTAAAATTCTCCCCCTGGCCACACGCTCTGATTCCATGGTCAGGAATTGGTAGCACCACCTGCATTTGCACTTGTATGGGCTTCCTCTGTCCCAGGAGCTGACCAGCCACTTTCACACTGATATGTTCCTGATGGGTTACAGGCTTGGTGTCTCCCCTTGCCTTTTTGCACATATTTGCTTCAGTGATTATGTGTTCACAATTAAATTTGTCACCAAAAGTCCATCTCATTTCCTTTCTCCAGGTTTTTAGGGGACTGGCTCATCGTAGCTCCAAACTATGAGCTGTAGTGCAAGCTACTGGTTATGCCCCATATTCACGCTTCCCTTCTTATTACCAATAGAATCCTGATTTTATTCGGGGTGGCAATATTCCCAGGTTTTTAAAGACTGCATTTCCTAGCCCTGCTTGCAGCTGAGAAGGAAGATTTAATGAGATAAAAGAGAAAGTCACTACATGAGGTTCCCTCTAGAAAAACTCCGAAGGGGACTGACTCAGATTAAACACTGCTCCTTTTTCCTTTGTGCCTGGAATTTGAACCCGATGCCTGGAGCCCCAGCAACCGGCTTGGACTTTGAGGCAACCCTGACAGTGGAAGACGATATAAGGTCGTAGACCCTGATAACAGGGAGTCTGCCAAACATGGCGCTGGCCTAAAAACCCAGAGGCTCTATTTACATAACAGAAAAAATACATTTGTATTCTTTAAGAGATGCATTCTGTATTCCGTGACATACGGGCAAACATGATGCTGGTTAATGTGCTAACACATGCATTTTCATTCAGCAGACCCTCCCTGAGCATCTGCTATGTGCAAACCACTATGTTAGGTGTATGGTATGAAACATGAGGAAGTTCTAGCCCTTGCCCTTCAAGGGTCTCACAGTGCAAGGGATTCCACAAGGAAACTAAGATATGATAATGGTGCCAAAAGAAAAACTGGGAGAGCTTTACTTGGTACAAATTTTTTTTTTAATTTAAACATATAATGTAACCCCACCACCCTCTCCCAACACCCCTTCCTCCCACCCCCCTCAGTTTGTTTTATGACATTAAGAGTCTCTTTTGGTTTGTCTCCCTCCCGATCCCATCTTGTTTCATTTTTTCTTTTCCTACCACAAATATTTTATTGAGCAAGAAACAAGCTGTTTGTGAACAGGGATACATCAGACCCAAACCTGGTATGAAGCTCAAAGGCATGACGTTACAAGACGGCTTACAAAGCAGAAGCGAGGAAGCCATTCAACCTATATGGCGACTGGTTTTCACAATGGGGTTTCCAGAAGGCGGGGTGTGTTTAAAAATGATTATCTCCTACCGTTTTAGGAAGATGACTTACATCTCTTTTATGAATATCAGAGACATTTACAAGAAATAACCAAAGTTAACTTTGCTCATGTTCACGAAGTTGACTAGATTTCGTTTTGCCCACGTGGCATAAGTGGTTTTGTCTGCATGAGGGTTTTAAAGCCATTTTGTTCTAACGGTTTGGAGAGCCGAGGGACACAGAGGAGTAACAGTGTACAAAGGAGGGGACATGACCTAGCCAAGGAAAGCAGAGAAAGGCATCCAAAAGTGTGCTTCCTGCTCAAGAGCAAGAAGTCATCCAGGCAGGTTTGAGGCAGAGAGACAGAGACAGATAATGGAAAGGTCGCTTGCTGGGCTGAAGGGTTTGTGTCTCCCCCTCCCACACCCAAGCCTACACTTACACATGCACACCTCACACACACATGCATGCATGCACACACAGACTGCAGCTATGCTGAACCTCTTTATGGTTCTACTATGACCCAGGCCCCCTCCTGCCCCCTGGCCTTTGCACAGGCTGTTCTCGCTGCAAGAATAGGGGCCAATATCTGCCCTCAGTGAGCCCTCAAGTGAGTGTGACTGGAGATAACGGTCCTCCCTGGGTTGGGCTGCCACCATTCCTCACAATGTACTTCCCCACGTAGTTTGGTTCTTCTCTAAGGCTTCACACCTTCTGCTGACTTTGGTGCTGCCTCTGCTGAGGTCCCTCAGGTTTCAACACCTTGAGGTTGAAGTTCACTAGTGTGTCAGAAAACCTATGGTTACATTTTGTCCAGGATTTCTATGTGTTGGAGCAGGAATGCGTTGCCTCCATGGCAGCTAACTTCCTTATTAAACTCCTGTGCCTAGTTCGCGGTCACCTAGGAAAACATCAGCGATGCTGTCTGGAGGCCCAGGCCCCAGTCCTTCCCTATACTCATCAGTTGTTTGAGGATGACAAATGAATTGTCTTGTTCCTCACACTAGTATGTATTTACATCCCAGCCTCAGCTTGGAAAAGATTCTAAGAGACTCATGCAAATACAGAAGACCCAGCACATACTTTAGAGGAAGGAATGGATGGAGAAGCCAGGGTGAAGGGAAGCAAGCCCGGCACACTCTAACGTCCAAGAAACCAAATGAGTTTCTTAAATACCTTCTTAGGAGCCACAGAGAAAACAAAACACAGCCTTGTACAGGTGGTTAGGATGACAGTGATTCTAGAAGTTAGAGAACTACCCAGCTGCTCAAGAGAAGTGGACTTTTTTTGGCTTGGCAGTTAGAGAAGAATTCTACTGTGGGTTCTCATAAGGAAACACCAGGTGAGCCTTAGCAAGAGCCCCTTCCTCAGGGGAATTCTGGCAAAATTATTGCTCTCTATCTCTTGAGGTATGTGATGTGGACAGCAGAATTTGAAGTCACAGACTGTAGTAGGAACCAATGTATGACAGAAACATTTGTTACCAGCTGAAGGAAGGTCTATGTGAGTTAATAATCAAGTGAACTAACCTCTGCATAAAGAGAAGCTGAAGGAACACCTGAGGGTACACCTGTGGCAACACCTGAGGGAACACCTGAGGGTACACCTGTGGGAACACCTGAGGGAACACCTGTGGGAACACCTGAAGAAACACCTGTGGGAATAATGCCCTAATTCATCAAGCTAATCCATAGTTATTTTAGTTTAAAATTTTTTCAAAGTACATTTTACAAATCTCCCAGGAAGGCCTTGGAAAAACCCTAATTCTGCACCCCAGATACCTAATGTTAAACAAAATATCGCCTCCTGGAGAGTCCCTCAAATGGCTCAGTAGGAAACCGTAGCCCTACGTGACTAAACGAGTGAATGCAATTCACAGGTTGTTGAATAAAGGCCAACTCAATGTTGGAGGACATCTGCCAAAAATGACAATTAGGGATTGGAGCAGTTCATTCTCAGCCATTTTTTTCTGACAGTAATGAGGCCATTCCTGGTTTGTGACAATAAAACCATGTGATCTGCATAGAAAAGACTTTTAACTTTCTGCTCCTCACCGCAAAGGGCAATTCATTCAGCTCATCCAAAAATTCTTCCAAGCCTTAAACTACCTCTTAAAGGGTAAGATCCTAACCTCTCTTACCCTAAAGATAAGGAACCAAAGCACATGGCTCTGGTGTTGTGCTGGAAATTATGGTCTGGCTCCTCAGGACACGGCTTCTCCCTGGGCTGGCCCTCACTCCGCACTAAGGTGCAGATTCCATAGAAGGGCCTGTGGCGGAATGGGGATTAGTACCAAGTGCCTGTAGTCCAGCCCATAATGGGTTTCTCTCCACATAATTAGCTTCCCTCCACCCAGTCAAAAGCCAAAATCAGTCATTGCTGTTGCAATTTTTATATTGTTCCTGACAAATTTTTGCACAAGTAACATAAAAAGGTCAAGAGTGTGGAATAAATGTGCTGAAAACCCAAGGGCTTCCTCCTACAAAATATCAGCCCAAGAAGCCCAGACTTGTAATTTATAAAAGAGAAAATTGACAGATGGCTTAGTTGGAATATCAAGTAAACCAATCAGTCAATCATTTGAGGGGAACAGAGGATGGGCCTTTACAAAGTAATATAATCCACCCTTTGGATCTTTTCAGACAAGAACATATAGGTAGAATTAAGGAGAGTGGCAACTTAGCTCTTGAATACTTGAAATGTGGTGAATCTTGAGCTAAGATGAGCTATGAGTATAAACTACACATCAGATTTCAAACTCAGCACAAAAAAAAGAATATAAGATATTTCATAAATAATTTTATATGATTACATGGTGGATGTATTGGGTAAGTAAAATATACTATGAAAATTAATGCCATTAAATGTGACTACTAGAGAATTTTAATTAACTTGTATGCACACTGTGGTAGACATCTCCAGGATGGCCCCCCAATATCTCCTTCTGATGTTCACCCCCTTGGGTAGTCTCCTCCCACAGTGTAGGAGGGTTGGTCTGTGTGACCAACAGAATAGGTCAGGAGTAATGACATGTCATTCCAAAAGACCCTGCAATTTCTGCTTTGTTCTCTTCCTTGATACCAATCTCTCTCTCTCTCTCTCTCTCCCTCCCTCCCTCCTTCACTCTTGTCACTTATTCCAGGGGAATTTAGGTTCTGTGTTGTGAGCAGTCCTATAGAAAGGCCTATCTAGTGAGAAACTAAAGCCTCCAGCCAACACCCATGTAGGTGAACCACCTTGGAAGCAGGTCCTCTGACTGCAGTCCAACCTTCATATGGACCGCAGCCCAACCCCCATCTTGACTACAGCCCCTTGAGATACCCTGAGCCAGAATTACCCAGCTACATTATTCCTGGACGCCTGATACTTAGAAGTCATGTGACTTAACAAATACTAAGTCTCACATAATTTATTATACCACAGGAGATAACTAACACATGCATTACATTTCTATTGAATAGCACCAATCTCAAACCAAAAAATTGAAAAAAAAAATAGTAAGCCTAAGAGCAGAGGTCCCTAACCCCGGTTACACATTCAGATCACCTGGAGAAATTATTAACATTCCTGATGCCCCAACCTCACCCCAACAACTACTGAATTGGAGTCTCTAGGGGTAGATCCCTGGCACTGGTATCTTCTGACAGTGTTAGAAGTGTTGAGACCACTGCTCTGAGGAAATGCTTCTCCAATATCATGGTGCTTAATGCCACCTATCACCCAGGTCCCAGCCACTCCTGGTGTGCATCCAAGTTCCTGGTAGCTGTTAGAAATGGCAAGTCTCAGGCCCCAACCCAGGAGCACTGGATCAGAATCTGCAGTTCAATAAGCTCCCCAGGGAATTGGATACACACGGAGGTTTGAGAAACTCTGATTTTGGGATTCAGTTCAGAACTGATCATCAGAAACCACACACTCCAGATTCCTGCTAAGGGAACCATATCGCAGGAATAAGCTCCCATAAGCTTTTACTAGGCACAAAGTTGTCCCTGCACTCCCTCACTAAGGGATTCAGGCATAATTGGTGTGGGTAGGGCCCCACCAGGGAGAATTCTGTGAAAGATCCCCTCTCAGGATTCTAAGTTACAGCCAAGGTTGAGAAGCACTGCCCATGGCTTGGCACATGGGAGATGCCCTCAGCTGCCTCTCAGTGGGTCTTCCCAGAGTCTTCCCATCCTCTTCTCATGTCACCATGCCAGTGGGAGTTGGGAGTTTAAATATATTTTTCCATTCAACATGAGGCACATGTAAGCCAACTGCCCCTCCTAGAACCTACCTGCAGAAACAGCAAATTTCTTCCAACCCTAGAGAAAATACATGCCACGTGGGTCTTACCTAGAGCCAGTTTGTACATCTCAGAAATGTGCTTTCCCAGGGGAGTTTCAAGAGTATGGCAAAAGATCTGCCAGGATCACCTGTGTCACATTCTTGAGATCTATCCCCCTATATGATGTCCCACCACTATACAGCAAGATTTAAACTTTATAGTAGTAACCCCAAGTCCCCTCTTCACACATCAGCTCGCTTTCCTGGCCACGGTTTAAGACTCGTATTATTTCTAAGATCATTTGGGTTTTTTGTTGTTGTTGTTGCTTTCTGACAGTCTTTATCAAACCAGGAACACAGTGACAAAATCTACATTTACCCAAGTCAAAATGAAGCAACAAAACCAATTTTAACTTGCCAGCAACCCGTTGCTGATGGATGAGGAGGTAAATCCAAGGCATCTCTTGACATTTCAAAAGAATCTCAAACAAGCAAGTTTCACCAGTGTGTAAGTCCCACTCCTCTCTTGGCAACAGCCCCAACCTTTGAAGTACAACCATGAGTCCTAAATGCCTCAGGCATAGCAATACGCACAGTTAAGGTGGGAGGAATATTATCACTTTGTTCCTGCCTGAAAATCACCTTCCTAAACATAGTACTAAATAAGGCAGGCTAACCATAATACAATTTACAGTAATTATTTTATCTATTTGTCTGCTTGCTGATCGTCTCTTCTCTCTGATCTACAACTCTATGAGGAAGGAGTTGGCCTTCATATATTTCTTCTACCTAACCTCGTATCAGCACACAGTAGGCACCTAATGAATATTTGCTGAATGAAGGATCAAAGGGAAAATTCCCCAGATCCATGCCACACACTAACACCCAGAAATACTAGGCTCCAAATCCATTGGTAAGGAGCTGTCCTCTCGCTGGATACAGCTATCCATAATGAGATATGCTCTAAATCCATGGAACAGTCGCTTAGATATAAAACCATTCATCGACTCCAGAGTGATTCAAGCAAGACTCTACAAGCCCTATGTCAGTCCTGGTATTCTGGTCTTCAGAGATTATGATGACTGGCTTTAAAGATGTGATGTAAATGAAGGGTTTTAACCATCGCACACAACCCAAGTTCCAAGCAGACTGCACACACCCGACCGGGGAGATGTAACTCAACTTAACCCCAGGTCCAACCTCACCGGTCACCAGTGGTTTGTCCTGCGTTCTAAGTGTTGCCTTCCCAATGTAGGGTGTCTCCAGGATCTGCCAGCATGCTCAGAAAGACAAGTTCTCATGCCCAAGTAAGGAGGCCTAAGGACCTGACAGACTATGAAAGGGCTTTGGGTGCTCTCAACAGAATCCAGAGTGAAAAAGAATCAAATGTGAGCTCAGAATGGCAGATCTAGGCATCTCCATCCCCCCAGGAGTCCATGGCAGAATCAAGTCTCAAGGGCAAATAGTGCAAGGATGAGGGTGGGAGGGGTCCACTAAGAACCCCTGATCCTCTCACCACCAGACCATCCCCGTGGCAGACCACCTTCATGTCGTTGTCCCTGAACAGGCCCTCTTCTGCTCAGGAAGCCAGCACCATAGAGGGATAGACCCAGAAAAACTGCTCTGGAGGGAAGTAATAAAGCAGGGAGTCCCTCAGACCTCCAATCTCTCAGCTGCCAACCCACTGAGGTGTCTGTAGAGATGCTTCTTTGGGAGTTCCTTCTAAAAACTCTGATTGTTTAAATAACTCTAGGAAGCTGTGTGCAGTGCTAGGAAGAGGTTGCAGTTGGGTGGCAGCAAGGTTACGTCCAAGCCATGACTCTGCCACTTGCTAGCAACTAACAGAGAGAACTTGCATGAGTCACTTCCCTCATCGTGCTTTAATTCCTTCAACTGCACAACAGAAACAACTCCCTGTTCCATGGAGGCTGGGAGCAGCAGACGGCGGGAAGCATGGCTTTGGGAAGGGTCTCACTTTGAAAATGTCCAAGCTGCCCAAAGGGAGGAGGTGTGGTCCTTCCTTCCTAGCTTCCTCTCTTCCTTTTATCCCTGCACCCCAGGAGGGGCCTAGCCAATACTCTGGCTGCTCAGGAAATGCTGTCCTTGCACACCTGGGTGCACGCCCTCTCTTGCACAACCTCCCAAAATAAAACTCACTTGACCAGCCACCCACTCCCCAAAGCAGACACGGCTGGCTTCTCCACAATAGCAGTCACCTGTCCTGTGAGCAGTCGGCTCACAAACCCCAAGGCAGCCCCAGCACCATCGCAGGGAGTGAACCCTGAATAATTTATGTCATGGCCATTTCCTTCTTTCTGGAAGGGAGTGGTTTAAGGGTGGGGACACAGTCCTGGCCAAGAGGTAATAAAGGGAATCTGCTTGGAGACTTCTGGGAAAGGCTTTTCTCCATGAGAAGAAGAGTGGGGGATGGCCAGCTCATTTGTGTGTGTCTGAGGCCAGAAGCCTGGAGCCTCTGGACCAGCCATGGGGAGAGGTAGAGAGACAAAACCAATGCACTGGGGATGGCAGAAGAGAAAGCTGGCAAGCACCTGGCCCTTGACATTGTTATCACACCTGAATTAACCAGCCCTGGGTCCTCCCACCTGCACACATCACCAAGCAAACAAACAAAGGCCTAGTGTTTACACCACTCATGTTAGGTTTTGGTCACTTATAGCTGAACACATTCTGATACACGCTCCCTCCCAGACATCAACATACGCAGCCTATAACTTCTCTCCCCTTTGTCTCTGATGTTTGCCTTAACCCTACAGCTCGGTTCGTGAACCACGGCTCGCAGAAACACCCCTGGTTCTGTATTGACCCAGGGGGATGCAGTTCACATCTGAAGAAACTAAAGCACCCTCCCCCACCTGGCCACTCTCCCTGGCTCATCGTCCCATTTTATTTATAGCATCACCACGCATGGAAATTAGATTGGGCATTTATTCATCCTCTCTAGTCTCAAGGTGAGCTCCAGGAGAAGAGGGAGTGTGTCTATTTGGATCACGACTGCTGTTCCAGCCACTGTAGTCACCACCGGGTGCCACAGAGCATATGCTTCAAAAATATCTGATGGAGGGACGCCTGGGTGGCTCAGTTGGTTGAGCAACTGCCTTCGGCTCAGGTCATGATCCCAGCCTCCTGGGATCGAGTCCCACATCAGGCTCCTTGCTTGGCAGGGAGCCTGCTTCTCCCTCTGCCTCTGCCTGCCACTCTGTCTGCCTGGGCTCGCTCTCTCTCTCTCTCTAACAAATAAATAAATAAAATCTTTTAAAAAAAAAGTATGTTTAAAAAAAAAATTTGATGGATGCATAAGTGAACAGACGGCTTCAACCTACTTTTCCAGCACGTTCTTCCTAAATACCTCTCCAGAAAGTGAGATCCCACTCCCATCAATGAAAGTAGGAAGAGTGCACTACGCAGGTGCCTTTATTTGCTTGTGTGTTTTCAGTAGAATAAATGATGGAGCTCCCGTGCCATGACTCCCCTGCCTCCCTCCTTCCATGTCATAGCTGCCTTTGACCCAGGCGGCCACCCAAGTTCCGTCTCCTCTGCAGTCCCACCAGAGCCCCTCCCGACTCCTAAGCACTTTCCACTTTGTCTCACTGGCCTGCCTGCCCGCAGCCCATCTCCCCTCCCCCACCCCAGACGGTGAGTCCCCCAGGGCAGGGTCTGTGTCTAATTCATGTACACGTCCCTAGTGGTTGGCACACAGTGGCTGCTTGAGGCATGTGTGTGGAACACGGCGTGAATGCCAGGGCTGTGGCCAGCCGCGGGCGACGGGCTTGAAGGAGGGCAAGTGTCCGGGTCCACGTGACAAAGGGGTGTTTCCTTAATCTGCCGGGAGGCTCACCCCAAGAGAGGCAAAATATAAAGAAATCAAAGGAGGTGCTGAAAATGACAGGTGTAGTGTCTCCGGCAACTTCTCTCTCTGGGACTCGGGCCATCTGTACAATGACAGGGTTGGACCAGATGGTTTCTGGGGATTATGGCAAAGGGAGCAGGGTTTGAGAGCAGGACCAACTGGGTCTCAACACTGCTTCTTTGCTGGTTAGCTGTGTAGCCTTATACCCACCACTCCACGTCTCCGGGCACATTTCAGCGGTAAACCCGCATGGATGACAGCCGCTTAATAGGGCTGTCGGGCGGATTAGATGCGGCAATGGGTGCACAGCCCCGGCTCCACGGCCTCCCTCCTGTCCTTACTGCCTCTGCTGCTTCAGCCCCTAAAGTCCCTGTCCTCACTCCTGACCAGCCTCCTCAAGCACCCTCACACCTTTCTCTGCCCCCAGTAAAGGGAAACAGATCCTTGCAATCAACGACTCCTTTAGTCAACCAACAGTGGCCTGACCACGGCGGGACTCTAGCCTCCTGATCAGCTTGGTATACAGCAGGCATTGCACTGTGCATTCACCAAACAGGTTCATTTCCCTCTGGGTGCAGGAAGAACTCCATTTCCCAGCGCCCTTGCCTGGAGGCAGGGTCATGTGACTCATTCTGGCCACAGTATATGAGCAGAAGTTACATTAAGTCACACTTCCCACTTCTGACTCATTAAAATTCCTTCCTCTTCCCGGGAAAACTTGGAGGGTGGTAGCATCCCCGTTTGGAAGGACCCAGATGTCCAACTATATCAGACTTTAGCATGGATGAGCAAGGGTGCTCCAAAGATTGTAGAGTTGGCTGGTTCCTGCCTCGGAGCCCAGGCCCCTGAGCTCCATCGAATAACCTGACACTCCCAAGGGGCACCACTTCCAAAGCAGGACATATGATCTTTACTTGCTCCCCATCTCGGGGCAAGACTCTCACTCTCTGTACTCATCCTCCATAGGGAGTGGGGGTCAGCCTTCCCCGGCCCCTCACCCTCTATGAGAAGGTCTGGCTTCCAGTGTCCCAACGCAAGTTCACTGTCTCTCCTGGGGCATCTCTCACTCTCGTGCCAACTGAGTCTTGTGCCCAGCACGGCATCCTGGAGCTCCCAGGTGGAATACTCACATCAGACCATGCCATGACATCCACTCCACCTCCTTGATCTGGGCCTTGGTTTCCCCACATACACCGTAAGAACTCAGAAGCGTCTCCTACTCTAATATTTGCAAGCCCAGGGAAGCATGTCTGGCAGGGACCGCCCACAGCTGACACCCAACAGAGTGTACCCAGGCCTAGCCTCCAACCTCCACGTGACGCACAAACTCTCTCCTAGCTGAGCAAACATGTTTTATTGGGCCTGGGAACACTTTCTGGCCAGCCTGTTCCCATCCCTCATCCTGCTCCCACTGAGCCATTTCCCCAGCATGGCACCTCCCCAGCCCCCCCCCGCCCACCCTTCAGCTCCACTCTGCCCCCTGCCCCTTCCCCCCAACACCTGCGTCCCCAGCCTTAAGGGTGCGGAGTTTCTTCTCTTATCAGCTCCTCCTCCCTGATTACACAGTAACTGGGAGCAGAATTCCCCATAAGGACAGGTGGATGCCTTGCCAGCAACCAGCCAACAGTTTACAAGACAGACTGAAAGGGTGCTATCTCGGGGGGCATGTAAGGAGCATACCAGCTGGGAAGAAGCAGGACACCAAAAAGAAGGGAGAGTCACGCTGGACCTGGACCCTCTAGAGAGGCTTGTGAAGTGAGGCCAGGGAAACCGGAAGGAAGGCCAGAGACACCGGCACTGGGTCCAGCCCTAACACAGACAGACAGCCTGCTGCGCTCCAGACCCTTACCTAAGCCTGCACCTGCCAGACGGCAGAAGCCCAAGCTCTCTGGAAAGCCTATTCTGGAGTCCAGAAGCAGCAGAACTCTAAGTCCAAGAGGGTTTCTGGGAACACATTTCAAAGCTGCAGGTGGCCCGGATTGGAGTTGGCCTTCTGGGGCCCAAAGGTGGCACCCCAGCCTTCCAGAATCTGGCCAGAGCCATCAGGCCAGGGCCACAAGCCAGAGAAAAGACAAAGGTGGACTTTCCTCTTCCTTCCAGCTCTTTAGCTTAGACAGCAGTGACATCAGGGATCCCGACCTGGCCCAGGGATTTTGAAAACGACCACCCCGGAGAAGACCTTTGGCAGTACAACCAAACCCAGCATGGCCATGGCGGCTCCCGTGACATCAAGTCTGCAAGAGCTCTGAGCCCACAGGCCTGGGCTACAGCCCACTCCAGCTCTCCCGATATGACCTGCTTCCTTGGGGGGGGGGCGGTTAGAGTAGCCCATGGGAGTCCACGCGGAGATGAAATCGTGCTTGGATAATCTGACATGAGGCTCCCCGTGCTCCATCTCCTCTTGCCCTTTTGATTCCAGAAGTTCCAGGGGAGGAAGTATGCTACCCTCCACCAGCTTCGTCCTGGGCGCACACAAGGTCCCCTCTGCCCCTCCTCACAGCCGCCCACAGAGTGCCCCAAGGCAAGCCCTGCCTCTGCAGGGTATGGAGAGCAAAAGCTCGGGTTGCTGTGCGGTCCCCAGGAAGCTGGGACTGTCCTTCTCCATCGAGGAGATCTTAAAGAGGCCCACCGAGAGGAGCCATGTGGTCAGGTCGGAAAGGGCAGGTGGACAGGACACTGGGCCAGCAGCAGCTGTGAGCTCCGGACCAGAGAGGCCCCCACAGGACCAGCCCCAGGGTAAGTGTCTGCTGGTCATTTCTTTTCCATTCCCGGGGCCCCAAGAGCCAGCTGGGCAGAGAAAAAGCTGCTCCATTTCCACTGAAGAGAGAGCCCCCAAAATTCAAAGAGAGGTCAGGTGCTGGGCCAGTCCCTTTCTGTCTAACCAGGACTCGGGGTTTTCAGAGGCAGACCCCAAGGTTCGATCAGCAGCAGAGGCAGGAACACAGGCTGGCTCCCGTCAGCAGGCCACAGCTAAGAATGCTGGCATCCATATTCCCATGGCATCCCCGCGGCAGTAGGGCCTGTCCTGGAGTCTCCTCATTCCTGACAACAGAGAAGCATGATTGTCATAATTGACAGATGAGGGAACTTGGCTGCAAAAGAGATGAGGTACAGGATATCCCCATGTCACACAGCCTGAGAGTGGGTCCTGGCTCTGGCTGCCCCCAACCACCTGATCGGTCCAACCCAGTCTTCTTCATAAGCAGAGACCAGCCTGCACGTCTTCCCATGGCTGAAGCTGGGCCTGGGGTCTGCCCACCCCAATCCCCCTCCCAGGCCAGTGGCCCAGCCCAGGCTGTCCCCACACAACAATGATGTGGCAGAACCCACAGCTGTCCTTGAAACCACTTTGAGGAAGTGCAACAAGGTGGACACATGCACCTGTTGCGAGGCAGGAATCCTCCTCCGTGTCACTCTCTGGCCTGCCCTGGACTGCCACCTGCCCTCAGGAAGATCCCTTCCTCTCTGGTCTCAGCTTCACCCTCCGGGAATCAGTTGAGTACAGGAAGAAGAAGGCAGCTAGGTGGTCACGAGGGTCTGCTGGGGCCTGGTTGTTGGTGAGAGTGGAGTATCTCACTCGAGGGGTTCCCAGTTCTCTCCCCTTTCAACCCCTTGAATCCAAGGAAAGGCTAGAAAGGCAGCTCAAAGGAGCCCAGGATGCCTCCTCCTACCATCATTGAGCCCTGCTCCCTCCCCCAAGCTCAGTCTCCCAAGACAGGCTTGTGTTCAGTGCAGGCAAGGGGGAAACCCTGAAGGGCTGCCTGTCCCCTGGAGCTGGGTCTATCACAGGAGAAGCTCTCCAGCTTCATTTCTGGAAGCTCACTAATATCTTCCAGTGAGCTGAATGAACATAAGAAACAATTCTGGGAGTCTAACCTGAATCTCTCCTGCTGCAGTTACATGAAATCTGTGAGTCCTCTCTCTGTCCTAGTGAGAGGGAAAGAGAGGTGGGAGAGGGGAAGAGACAGAGAGGGAGAGAGAAGAAAGAGAGAGAGGAGAGGTCCGATCCCCCTACCAAGGAGGCTTCCCTTCCCCCAGTCTGAAAATGGCTGATGGCAAAAAGGGAGCCAGTCATTCTAAACCTCCCCCTGAAGATGCTGAGCATCTAGTAAAGGGTTTGTCGAAATAGCACACATCAGGATGGGTAGTGCCTTGTGGCTCTCGCAGCCCTCCCCGGGCTGTTTCCCACAGAACCGCCACAGTTGTGAGCCTCACCTTATAGATGAGGGACCCAAGAAGAGCAGTCACCCGCAGAAACCATGTGAGTGTTAGCGCTAGAAATGAACCCCGGTGGCCCGCGACGGTCCACTCGAGACTATTCCTGAATGCGGCTGAAATCTGTACATCTCCCGCCACGAGCATTTCCAAAAGGCCAGTGAAGATCCTGCTGGTGGTTTCCAAAATGCGTCTGAGGACTACACAGACAGCTTATTTGTGTCAAGAGTTCTGTAATGATTCCTACCCTAACCTTCCATTTCTGACATGTGACACCAGTTATCCATTTGTGGTCATGATGGGAGGTTTTCTTTTAGAATGTATTTACTTATTTAGGTAAAACAAAAAGCCTACTTGGGAAAACGCTAAGCAGACAATAATACAGATGGGAGGTCACCATGTCAGAAACCGCAAAAGCAACTTGCAGACATTGCCCATGAGCCAGAGATGTTGAGACGCTGGACGTGGAGGATGGGGAGCCAGACTCCAGAAATCCAGCCGTCGAGACCCCATCTCGTATGACTCATTCACAGGAGGACCTCGGGAAGCTGCTCCCCTCCCCAGACCCCTGTTTCCCCATCTGGAGCATGAAAGAGCAGGACTAGAATATTCTTAAGGTCCCTTCCAGCTCAAATATGCCATGACCAATTCCATGGCAAACTGGTGGCTGGAAAGCCTCAGTGGTGTCACTCGTGGTCCTTTTCTGGCAGAGCCTTCCTCCCTGCAGAGAAGGGTGGAGGCTGTCCATGCCAGCCAGGAGCAGGGTAGCCAGGAGCTGTGGGCAAGAGGGCAAATGTCCTCCGCAGGATCTGCCCCCTCTTCCCCGCCCCCCGCCGCCCCCCGCCCACCACTGCCTTCCCAGGAACCTGCATCCTAGCAAACTCTCCCAAATGACTCTGATATAGGTGGTCCGAGGACCACTCTTGGGGGAAGCTGAGGCCCAGGGAGCAAAGAGCTTGTTCAGAGCTATGTGCATGTGTGGCGCCAGCTCGGTCACCCAGGCCAGGGCCAGTGCCAGACCTCTCTCGCTTCTCATGGAGGTGACCCTCATAATCTCAGGTTTGGACCCCCCCCCCCCACATTTCAAACCAATGGAAAAATCCAAGAAGGTCTCCCTAGGTGAAAGGATGCTGAGCCCAGCTGTCCGCTCACTCCTGAGAGAGGCGGCCCCTCCATCCCCCAAGCCCAGGACCCTCCAAAGGCATGGGAGGCCCAATCACAAGGAAGCCAGACCCGGGGAAAAGAGAGGTCATCTGTGCCACAGAGGACCCTTTGCAGGGAAATCGTGATGCCTGGGGCAAAGGGAGGGAAAGATGAGGAAAAAGCCACCCCAGTGGGCAACCAGGACAGGGCTTCTGGCTGTCGGGGGCTCAGCTGTATTCTCATCCATTCTTGACCTGTTCAGCCACTCCCCAGATGACTGCTGGGTGCTTATGCCAGTGGGGCTGGACACTGAGGAGATGAACAAAGCCAACCCAGTGACCATCCCCCTGGAGCAGGGGTGGGGTCAGCAGCTTGAGAGTCCTGGTGACATCCCCTCAGGACACCCCTTGTGTGGTAGAGCTGACCAGGGGTAGATGGCATCCTTGGGTTTTGAGGGAACCCTATTGCCATGGTCAGCAAAGTTTTTCTGCAAAGGGCCACTGGACTCTGCCTTCACAACTGAAAAGTCAACAGTGTGTTACTTAGTGGGTGTATTTGTGTTCCAGTACAACTTTATTTATAAAGCCAGCAGAGGGCCGATTGGCCTTGGGGTGCAATTTACCAACACCGAACCCCTTAGTGTGACAAAGTCCTTCACAGACCTGTCCTGCTGCCTTGGGCTCACCCTCCAGGCACACAGAGCAGCCCGACTTCTGATCTTTCCCTCCCTTTAAATGCCTCCACACCTTTGCCCTTCAAAAGCTTCTGCTCCTCCTCCCCTTCTCCTAGCTCCTTCACCGCTTCCTTCTGCTCCCCTCCCACGCCACCCTTTCCTTTCCCGGTCCTGTTGTGGCAAATCACCACCATAGACAGAGTGGCTTAAAACAACAGAAATTGATTCTTCTAGGTCTGGAGGGCAGAAGTCTGAATGAGCCCCTGGTTTTCCTCTTTTTTCTTTCTCTTTCCTGTCCTCCCTCCCCAACCATCCCGGTCTGGAACCCAAGGAAGCAGCACTGCTCTGCTCCTGGTCCTGGGAATTGGGAATCCAGGCTCAGGCTGTGGCCAGACCCATGGGTGTCTCATTGCCTTGTGATGAACAGCTCTGATACTCAGAGAGGTAGACCCAGGGCCTCCCATCAGAGCAGACAGGAGTGATGCAAAAGGAGGAGAGCTAAAACCTGGAGTGCCCCAGGATAAGTATGGTTTTGGTCACCCCTCAGCCTCTCTTAGTCCCTGCCACCAGAGCCTCAGCCTAAGGAGACCATGGAGACACTCCTGCAGGGTACCTGGAGGCTGATTCTAGAATTGAGAACCTGGCTGAATGGCTAAAAGGAATGAAGAGCCACTGTAGGGTTTTAGGCGGGAAGAATAAGACTTGGTCCCAGTTTGCAAAAAAGCATTGTCTTCCCGGGAGCTCCCACAAAAAACAGACCAGAAGGAAAAATTGGAGCACAAGGGATTTATGTGGGACATGCAAGGACACAGTACAGAGGTCGCAAAATCACACAAAGAAGGCATGTGTGATTAAGCCAGTGACCACAGTGGGAAACTGAAGCTTAAATCCTTTGGGAAATGGAGCAACCATACTCCTCAGAATTATCTGAGCTTTTGAGTGCAGAAATACACATCCTGGCAGTAGAAAGTTGATCTGGAGCACAGAAAGCTCTGAGGGTTACAAGCAGGGCACTGACAACACTACGCTAATGATAGGACACAGAACATCAGAACCAGGAGAAATCAGAGCAGACAGAGGACACACAAAGCCCTGGCTGTCATTTAAATTTGATTTATCCATTGTAGTCCTCATCCAGGCAAGTGACAAAGAGTAACTAAAATCTACTGAGTGGCAGGCATATCTACTGCACAAGGAATTATCCCCACACTCAGTGGCTTAAAATAACAATACACATTAATTATCTCACTCAGAGTGTGTGCACCAGGAATTTGGGGGTGACTCCACTGAGGAGCTCTGGCTCAGAGTCCCCCATGGGGTTATAGGAAAGATGTCATAAAGATGGGCCTGCAGCCTCCTGAAGGCTGGGCCAGAATAAAGGATCAGCTTCCAAGGTGGGCATTCCCATGGCTGGTGAGTTGGTGGCAGTTCAGTCGGCTGACCAGGAAGCCTCAGTTTCTTCCTATGCAGGGCCCTACCCCTCCCACTACAGTGTCCTCCCAAAATGGCGGTGGCTTCTCTCAGGGTGGGCAATCCAAAGGAGAGAGAGCCAAGTGGAAGCTGGGCCATAAAAGGGCGCCCTTTATGTCCTTTTTACGTTCTTTTTTGTCCTTTTATGACCCAGCCTGAGAAACTTGCTAGCAGCGTTCCCATTGCGTTCCCTTTGCTCTGTGAGTCACTGAGTAGGGCTATGTTAAAGATTAAAAGAATTCCTGGGTTTAGAAGCAACCAGGAATTTGCAAACATATCTTAAAGCCACCAGAGGTGCTTAGTTGGGAATGGGACGATGTAGAGAACAAAACACAAGCCCAGCCTCTGCCCGCACATAGCTTCTAGTCTAGTAGGGATGACAAAGAGCCACCCGATTATCATAAGTGAAAGCAGAGTGACAGCTGTGCTAAGTGCCAGGGAGAAGGTGACATGGTTCTGAGGGCCTATGCCTTGAGATGTTTAGTGCTGGCAAAGCCTTCCAGAGGAGCCCATGGTTGAGTGCAGTCTGAAGACTGAGCGCGGGAAAGGTGGATCCTTCCATTCCATGCAGAGGGAGCCCCCAGGGCTAAGGACTTGGTGTTGGACAAGATGTTCAAGGGAGCAAAATAAGGGCTGGGAGGTGGAAAGGAGCCCAGCCATGCCAGACCATCAAGGGCGTTTCTGCTTTGTATCCTAAAAGGAATGAAGAGCCACCGTAGGGTTTTAGGCGGGAAAACGTTCAATGATCCACATGAATGAGAACTCTTAGGCTCCAAATGACAAAAGCCGTCTTGGATTAGCTGAAATAGAGAAGGAAATGTGTTGCTTTGAGGAACATTAAGAAGTAGTTTCTCATACTGAGCCAAGGGAAGGGCAGGATCTAAAGCAGGCTTCAGCCTTGATGGGAGCCAGAATCAACACCACCATGTCCATCCAGCTGCTTCCCTGCACCAGCTCAACTTTTCTCCTTCCAAATGACACCCAATCACTCCGAGAGTTATATCAGCGACTTCACTCAAGCTCTCTAAAGTCCCAAGTCCAAAAGTCCCAGAGGAAGGACCCACTGGCCAGGCCTGAGTGAGATGCCCACCTCCAGACCAGTCAGCCAAGGCCAGAGCAGGTGGTTGAGAGAAGGGGGTGTGTTTGGGCCTTGTCTGGAGACTTCTTCTTGCTGATCCTCATCTTCTCTCACACTGTTCTATGCTGGGATGATGGTTTCTCACTTCAGGGCCCTTATAACCCTTCACAGGTCGTCTCAGTCTCCAGATCCGGAACTCTCTTAAGTGTTTCTGTTTGTCGCTGCTCTTTAATCAATGGTGTGTTCCCAAAGAGTTTTGCCTCCCCAGATGCTCCTTGGAAGGTAGCAATTGTTAACCCATTTTCAGCTAGAAACCATTCTCCCTGCCGTTTACAGGGCCCATGGCTTTGCACACCTCTAATCTGAGCACCCTGCAGCCCTGCACTTGGGTTGGCCATGAAGAGAACAGTGAACTTCCTACCCATGCTTGGTGGGAATGGTAACTAAATATGGCCCCCCATTGCCTAGGGGCTAGTTCTGTGACACTTCCTGTGTCCCAGCATGAAACATGCTCTGGCTGCACAGCCTGTGAGGTCCGACTATGCCCCTGCATTGCCATTAGTACAGATTGGAAAGAAATGGGCACAGGAGGGGAGGACACACATGCATGCTCTGAAAGACCATGAAATCGGCCCCTTGCTGCCCTGTCCCAGTTCTCAGTCCCCGCACCGCCCCCCACCACTTGTGAGTCTCACCAGACCTACACACGCTATCACAAGACTCATGTCATGACACAGAGAAAGCCTATGAACTTGACCAAGTGCTCCAAGAACAAGGACAAGGGAATAGTGAACTGTTCAAGGCCTTCCAGGAAGGCTTCAGAAAGGAGGTGACCTCTGAGATGGAATCAGGCAGAGAAGGGGAGAGGACACGCCAGGCAGAGGGAAGCATGTGCAGCAACCCTGAGGGAGAAAAAGGAGTTGAGAAACAGAGAAATCCAGCATGACTAACATCTAAAAATCCTGGAGCAATAGCAGAGGAGAAGGGAGAGATAAGGAGACTGAAGGTCAAGTGCGCCAAACCAGGAATTTTGGCCTTTATTTACACACACCAGCATCTTTAAAACCTATGTTTGGAGGAATGGCGGGCTTCCAGAGATGCAGGGCCAGAGCTGCTCTGGACAAATGGGAGCCGAGCAAGTTGCACTCCAGGGACCCCCTCACATGCATCAACAAAGGAGTTCTGCCACTACCTGTTGCGTAGGGCTCCCCACACAATTCCCTTTGAACAAAGGGCACACCTGCTGTAAAAAAAAAAAAAGATATACAAATGAAAAGTGCAGGGGAGTGAATGTGTGTGTATGTGTGTGTGCGCACATTGGCTGAGATTCATACCTAAAAAGCATGAAAGTAAGTCTATGCACGAGAAAAATAACAACCCTTGCTCTGCTGAGAGAGCCCTCACAGGTCCTCCCTGGCCGCCGGCAAATCTTCCACCAAGAGGCTTCTCAGTGGTCTTCAGGCCAGTTATCACCCTTAGTGATTTCGTTATTTTCGTGTCTTCCCTCCCTGGCTGTATTCTCTTTGCTGTTTTTAATTCACGCAAATAATCCATGTGTATTATAGAAAAATAGAAAACACAGATAAACAAAAAGAAGGTAAAAAATGCAGCGGTAGGGGTGCCTGGGTGGCTCAGTGGGTTAAGCCTCTGCCTTCGGCTCAGGTCATGGTCTCAGGGTCCTGGGATAGAGCCCCACATCTGGGCTCTCTGCTCAGCGAGGAGTCTGCTTCCCCCTCTCTCTCTCTGCCTACTTGTGATATCTCTCTCTCTCTCTCTCTCT